>CM021102.1:547186599-547265819 GCA_007115665.2 Sequoiadendron giganteum
ATCAACACTCCAGTCATTGGAGCAACTGGGCATTACAGATACAACCTTTCATAGGTCTAGGATGCTTTAATCACTGAAGTAAAGCACTAAAATCTTCGTGCAACTCCTTATCATAGGTAGCAGCGAATTCAATTCATGAACTTGAAAGATCTTAGTAATATTGTCACGTCCCCGAAATCGTGACACTAAGATAACATAAGACATATTTAAAAATATTAACCATTTGATATCATTATAATTATAATTGTCAAAGACAATATTATAATTATAAATATTAAAATATAGATATTAATAATTTAAATACTATAATCACTATGATGTAATAAATACTAAAAATATATAAAATTAATATAAAAATAATAAAATCAATTTATATAATACTAAAATGAGAAGTATGTAATATCTATTAACATATAAAACATAAAATAATGTTATAATTATCAAATATAAAATTACAAATATTAAGCAGTCACTATAATATTTTAATATAATATGGGGACATTGCAATCAATCTGAGTCATTGCCTTTGTGACATCCTTGGAAGCTGAGATACAGAAGGCTCGATTCATATATAACCCCCACAATGCTCTATGACTTTACACGACTTGCCTCATAAGCTTCTGTCTTCCTTTAATTTGCGAACTTCTTGGATTCTACGGTAGATATAGAAGGCTCGATTCATATAGAAGTAACAACGTAAAATTAATTGTTAATAAAAGAATAGTAGGAGGACGACTTCCCAAACCTGGGCAGATAGGCCTTGATGAAGTCCAACTCTTCTTTAGCAAAGCAATGATAAGGGATAGTATTGATAAATATCAATTATCCCTTAATCGATAATTAACATAATGCAGGGTCAATTACCTCAACCAACTCAAACATTATTTAGAAGTAGTAATTCAATTAGGAGGGTTAAGCAATCATGGGATAAAGAGGTGCACCCCTTTGAAGGAAAATGACTCACACAAGAAACCCGTCACTTGGATAATCGAAGATATTAAAAGCAGTGTTCCACAGGGATGTGTCCCCCCTCCAAAATCTAGCCATCTCCCCGACCTAGACGTTTCTTGGGGACGACTGAGAAACATCCCCCCACCATTCCCCCACCACCATCGGGACTTGGGAGACTCCAAGGAAACGGCGGGGACTCTTGGACGTCTCCGAGACGTCTTGGGGACTTCTAGCTGTCCCTCAAGCGTCTCGGAGACGCCTAGAAGTCCCCGCTCTGGGATGTGCAAAAAACAATTTTAAAAAAAAATTCTTTTACTTTTCTAGGAATGTGAGCCTTGGGCCGAACCCTAATGGCTTGTGGGACCCTTCTAAAAGCCTCTAAGCTAAACTAAACACTCTCATTCTTCATTTTTTTGCTCACATATGCCATTTGATGTTTTGCAACTTATTGTATCACCTTTATGATATGATATTATGATTTTGCATTTTTGCATTTTGTACTTATTTGATATCAATGTATTTTGCTACTCATTGTACTCATCTTTATGATATGCTATTATGATGTGACATGTCATATTTCGATATTCATATAATAGAAATCTCAAATTTGACAATTTCATTTGTCAAATTTTAATATTTTATTTACTTTTAGTCTTTTAGTAATAAATAGTATTCAAGTATTTAAAATGTTAGTATTTGCAATTTTACTAATTTACCAAAGTTTAATTTGAAATGTTATTCTTAGACATCTTTTTATAACTAGTTATTCAAGTACCATATGTATATCAGCGCCGCCCCCCCCCCACCGCCGTTCCCTCGCCGTCCCCAAACTTAGACCCTCTGTCGCCCCATCCCCGAGAGCGTCCCTTGTTACACTGATTAAAAGAGTAAAGTTGTCCAAGCAATGGTATGGGAGGGAGTTGTATTAGATCTATGTGAAATCAGATTGGTTGCTCAAGGGGATCGATCAGTTCAGATTTTTACTTAGCAAAATCAGAAACAACAAACAAGATAGACGTCATTGTGCTCAAACTGTAAATGCATGTAATCCGATAAAGAAATCAGAATTTGCATCCAAGTTAAGGTGTTGATTCTGCTTCCTTAAACAATCATAATAGCAGATTATATATATAAGAGTTTATATTAGATATTCTCTCATACTCATTAGCATATTACTAATTGGTACCCATATACAAGACTGATAATCAAACCAATAGTTGAAATGTGCTAGACAATTTTTTCCTTGAATTATCACAACACAACCAGCACTATGCCAAATGGATTAGCGTTAGCTTTCAAAGAGAAACAATTGAAGTGCACTCAACGCCAAGAATGTGCACACAAGATCCTTTAGAAGGCGAGGTGCTAACATATGGCGGAGGAAACTGAATTATAACTGAAGGTAAATACAACTGAAAGCAGAAAGAGGCGGTGAACCAGCCATGAACAATTTCCGCACTTCCACTTATTCAGTGGGGGGAAAAAGAAAAGAAAACATACTAATTCATCCACTGCAGCGGACATCCAATCGTGAGTGGGGATTCACCACTTTACAATGGGTACCAAAATGAGAGATTATTAAGTTCATTCTCCACATTGGCGGTAAACCATCCAGGGGTACAAATATGAGAATTTAAGCATGAATAATTGCAGCAATGACATGGCTGGAACAGTACTACTGTTTACAGTCTTACAATATAAAGAATAGCTGCTTATTACAAGAGATAATAATAACTTCAAAACACAATGGAAATGTATGATCTTCCACTCAAAAATCTCTCAATTATTGAAGTTATGAACTGAAATCACAAACTGGAATAAATCTGATATAAAATCTGCGAACTGTAATTCTGAACCAGCAAACTAAGAAAACTCCAAAATTGACCAAATTCATACCACTCAATAAATTCTTACCAAACTGAAAGTGCACCACTTGAGCAGCTAGGCGACCAGAAAACCTTCATTTTCCAAGCTCCAAATAACAATGAACACCAAGCACGGATTTTCTAAATCTCCAGTGAATGGTACGGCCCTATGAGAGGGTCAACCTCTTCTAAAAATTCAAAGACTTCATCATAAAATCTGCTCTTGCACAGAAAGGGTCGCCCCAAGCATACTAACTGAAAGAACCAATACCCATATGCAAATAAGAATTACCCTTAAAGCTGTTAATGATTTTCACCTACAACCATGATTGAACCAGCAACAATAAAATCTGGAAATAACATCTAAATCTTCAACATTGAAGCTCAATGTGCACTTTTTGGTGAAGCACACTCTCAATCAACCATCTAGGAGACCATAGTTTTAGGCCCGAAGAATGGAGTAGAATTGCTAAGCTCTCCCTTAGCCGGATTCTGAAATTAATTCAGCAGCATTACTTTACAACATTTTCAAAGATGATAAATGAGGGAGCAAAGGCTTTCCTTTATAAGTTCTGAGGTGACTCTTCAGCTTCTCCAACAAAAACTCCCTTTCTTGCTTTTGAAAATATTTTAATTTTTAAAACATTTCCTTCCTCTTATTTTTGGCATCCAAGTCTAAGGAGATAATAAACTTTTAATAAAATAATAACCACCTTCAAAGTGGCGTCCATCCTTAAGGTCATTTTTCAACTTTAGAAATATTAAATATTTCTTTTATTAGACATCCTCCCATTTATGACCACCTCTTAGAACTTCAAGTTATTATGCTAGGACAAGGGGTCATAATGATATTAGAATAATTAAATGATTTAAATAATCATTCCAAAATGCACCTCAGAAAGCCAAATTCAGGAATACTCAACTGCTCTGCTCAAAGTGAAAAGCTTACTGTGCTGCTGTTGACTGGAGTCCTGCTAAAAATAAAACTTACTAAAAATAGTAAATTCTGGAAAGTTGCTCAACTCACTTTGCATGTCATATTATTGCGAAGCTCTCTGAAAACCCAGAAGGAATCCAGAGTGAGAACTGTAAAACTCCGATGCTCTGGCTAAAAATAGCAAGTTCCAAAAAAGGTTGTCCAATAAAGATGCATGTCACACCATTTTGAAGCTCTCGAAAAACCCAAAAAACATCACTAGACATGCATCAGAAACTCATACATGCAAACCTTCAAAACTGCCTCAGAACTCCAATAAAATAGGAAACCCTAATTTTACGTTTGACAAGCCTACGGGCTTTTGGAAACAGGCTATTAGGCAACGAAGAGCGAATGGCAAAAATGGGGACATTACAATAGTGGACTTAAAAATTTCTTGTAATAAGATTAAAGATTATCATTGAAATTATTGGCATTAGGCCTATCGAGAAACCTTGATATAGGAGATTGAAGGTAAAGGATAAGATAAATCAATAGGGGACATTACATTTCAGTCTATTTGAATATTTAAATTTAAAAGACTAAAGATAAATCCAGGAGGGGACATTACAAATATTGCTCTTATACCATGTTGAAATCAGAGTTACCAAGAGAGGCCAAAAATTATATATAAATAAAATTAAAAAAAAATAATCATACAATGCATATGCAACTTTAAAGAATGTCAAATACTAAATTACTTAAAAATTGAGAAAGAAACTCATATTCTAATGTATAAAAATAGATGTCAACAAAAACAAATTAATTATATTGATATTTGATAATGATCATCTTGGTACAGAAAATTACTTTAAACTATGAATCCCTGGAGAAGGCAAACGAATTAGGTGGGGAATGCCCTTATTTTAAAAAAACATGGTATGGGGGTCCTTGGAGATGAGTATATTTTCAATCAATTGATAGAACTTCAATGCATGTATGCATCTTAAGCTTTATTGTTATTTCTCATACCATTACCTCGTTGGGATTTAATAAGGAAATTTTGATTTTCTAATACCAAAAAATCTTATAAATTTTTATGTTAAGAAACAGAAATTATGAGTCTAGTAGTGTATTTGTTTAGTTCTTTTAGCTTTTATCAACCACATATCAGCACTTTAAGAAAATCCAATGTAATTTATATGATATATCTAAGAAACCTCTATGGGACATTTCCTGATTTTCAAGGGATGCGTATAGGATATGTATGGGGATGCAATGGAACTTCATGAAAAGTCTCCTACTGTTTAGAGACATTTCCATATGGTTCTCCAAGGTGGGTGTGCATTTCTAGTATAGGAGACAAGTACCAAGGGTCTTAGTATGAGTTTACACTTTACTGGTAACTATTGTTAAAATTCAGCACATGGTATGCAGATTCTGCACTCTAGGGTTTGGAACAAATTGTCTGTCCTAACCTTTGATCAAACCTGCAATTTCAAGTGCACTAACCTGCATACACCAACTTCTAAAAGTGCAAGAAAAACAACTAATAAAAAACTCAAATTAGAATAACAGTTGCTGTCTGAATATTTTATTATTCTGAGTTTTCTGCTCTACAGTTCTATTGGAAAATAGTGAGCAACCAGGGTCATAAATAGAACACAAACTTGGGTAATCAAAATGAAAAAATATGTCTTGTTTTCTATATGTTACATCCTAAAGAAATCCTTAAAAATATGCCTGCTGTGTGTCTTATTTTTTGATGTCTGCAGTCTACCCAGAATGAAGTGGAATATAAAACAAAGTAGTGCTTGAGAATAACCCAAAATCTGTGCCTCAAATAAAATAATAAAAGTGCCTAAAAATAGGTCAAAAGCTGTGCCTAAAATAATCCTAAACTTGGTGCGTAAAATAGTCTTTCCAAATACCAACAGTAGTTAGATTTTCCAGAGCTCAGCAGGCAGCATTAATCACTCATTAAAGCCCGATTTAACTTATTTGCTGCGTCAAAAAACCATCTAAGTGGCCCATAAAATATCTAACAGATGTGATACCAGCAAATGCACCAAAAAACAGCACTATACAACCACCTTTCCCCCAAAGACTAACACAACCCAAGCTTGCTTGCGGGTCATCTTTTGATTTCAAGACAGCAGAAATATTTGCTTGTCAAAATTCCTTTAATATAGGCCATTAAGGACATACTTATTTATTCTAAACAGCTTAGGGAATTATGCATGGGAGGAACAGGGAGAAATGGTAAAGATCCCAATATCATCCAAGTGAAAGGTAACCTCTCAGACTTCATGCTAGGTCACATTAAGGTCTCAAAATATGGTGGCCCAGGAAGTCTTGTTGTTGATGTGAAAATTGATAAAAAAATGCCTTATGTGATCTGGTTGTGGCCATCAAGGTAATAACTAGAGAAACCTTAGAACAATTGAATTTGAAAGGGATAAGGGATACCCCAATGATCTTGCAGTCAATGTATCAATCTGTGGTCAAACTTAAAAGGAGGTTCTAGAGAATTTAATTTTAGTAGTTGTTGAGGGAGAATATCGTATAGATTTTGTCATTCTACTTCTGAAGAAAGACCTAGGTGGTCATCCATTGATTTTGGGAGGCCACTGGTTGGCCACAACCAATGCATATATTGGTTAGGTCAGGTAACATAATCATTTCCCATGGAAAAAACAACAAACAGTGTCCTTGTACCCTCCTACTCAATCTACACCTGATTGAAACACCTGAGACTTTGTAAACAATCTTGCTTGGGATCTCCTGCTAGGTCCATGTTAATTTTGGACAATTATTAGTGTTTGAAGTCATTAGATACTGACCAAATTGTTAATAACAATCTGCATGGTTTATATACCGACAAAAATGTTTCCAAGACTTTTAACAACCATTAAAAATTCTTCATATTCTAGAGAAGAAATCATTCATTTTGATGGTCAGAAAACATCATACCCTAGTTGCACTTCTAAAAGTTCTGGAGAGAATCAGATGCCTATTCCACCTGACTGAGGATCTTACCTGCAGTTTTTCCAACACAGGAGAGACCCAATCGCTGTTATTGCTCAGTTATTGCACAGCCTGGGTACCATCGCTCTCAGAAGATCTGGAAAATGTTGAGATTACATATGGTCGGTAGCTTGACATAAGTAGAAAATTGAAGAAAGTTCTGAGGGGAAGATTGTTGTTTGCATTGGTGAGACATCAATATGTAGATATGAAAGCCATTCTTCTGGAAATTTTTAAACATCACATATACATTAAGTAGGATTGTAGACCTGCAAGACAATCCCAAAGGAGAAAGGTTACAACTCTCACAAACATAGTAACGAGTAAACTGCAAAGATATTAAATGTTGGTTTATCCTATCATTTACAGTCAATGGATATCACCTCAGGTGATAGTTTCCAAGGAGGGAAATGGAGAATCTTTATAGATTACAGAGAAATGAATTAAGCACATTGTGTAACCTTTTTAAAATTTTCTTTTAGTTTGTTTGAGTTATTTTAAATTTTTAATAGCCGACCCCTCACTATCTCCTTGCCATCCCCAAAATTTGAGAATTTTTTTGCCATCTCCAAAATTTAAGAAAATTTTTGCCATTCCCAAAACTGTGCCCCATGTCCCTCTAGCCGCCCATTCTGGAAACTTCTAGCAACACTGAGATTCATAACCTAATGAAATTGCTTGGTATTATGGCTATGATGGGATTGTAACCCCTTAGTTGTGGAGAAAGTGATGATTCCATCTCATGCACTTATTTTAGACTCTCTTTACTTCAATACTTTCACATCCTAAAAATTTCTGAGCATTTTACTTATGCGGCTATTGGTATTGTGAATGGCTTAGGTGATAGTAGTATTTAGTAACTAAAACCCCTATTATGCCAAGAACTCTAGGGCATGCACTTGGTTTTGTGGTATTCATTTAAGATTTATGACATGGACTTAGGACCCTTTATTATTGTTTAGTTTTCCTTTTTCCCAGCTTCATTTCATATACACATTGTATTCGAATGAACAGATTGATCGTTGAGGTAGAATGTTTTTTCTGTATATTGATGAAATGATCTAGAACTAAATCACAAAGTTCACTGCATATTATCAAAAAAATTGAAATCTGGCAAATGTCATTACAATCCCAAAAAAATGTAAATTTTCCTTTGAAATTCATCCATGTGAATGGATATGAAGTGCTTCATCCTAGAAGAGGGAATAGGACAAGGAATTATAGTACTGATTAGAGAAGCTGTCTTAAGTGCCATTGGTGGGAGCAATTTTATAGATTCATTGCCCTTGGAACTTTGAAAGCTGCAGTTTCATTCCCCTATCAATTAATAATTTGTAGTTTGTCTTGCTGCAGCCATCCTTTTATTATGAAATGCTTCTTTGGAAGGTACATCCATCATTATCCTAAAGTCATAATTTAATGCCCCTAATCCCATAAGTAATGAGGGCATCTAAATCACTTTCTCATGCTAGCATCCCTTTCCTCAGTTCCATGTGCCCCTGCAACCCGCTTCCTTCTCTCCCACAAGCCTTTGGACTTTTGTCTCCTTGTTCACTTGGCACCTCGATTCCCCGATTCCTACTTCTCCACTCACATAGTCTTCTTTGGACCTTTGGGTTGTTGATGACAATCTACCTCTTCTGAAGTGTTGACAGGTATTCCAATCTGTGAATCCTTGGAACCTCACCGCATTGCTCTTGTCAGCATGCTAATCCTTAGACCTTCACCATCTTGCATCCTGGCACGCTGGAACCCCATTTCTTGAACCCTTGATGTTGGGCCTATGAAGTATTATCTACTTTTCTTCTGGCAAGCTTTCCTTGGAGCCCTGTCTTTTGCCGTGCACTTACACGAAACCCTGTATTCACCAATGTTCAAGGCTAACCAGAGACGTTATAAATGGGCCCAAGTTTGAATTTAAAATGGTAGGAAACTATCAAACGAATCTCATTATGTTTGGGCTCATGCTAGGCCTTCAAATCCTATATAAGGTGGGCAATTTCATCAATTTGGAGCATCCTTTATTATCACATCAACAAAACCCAACCTTAGTTTGAGCACTTGTGTTCAACTAGTGAATCAAAGGATGAAAATCCTTGGATTTGAAGATTAGAGGATGAAAATTGTTTGGTTTTTGGAGGGAAGCTTCATACGGAGGTTCCATCGGCACTTCAATTGGGAGGTCTACAACAACAATTGGGTATTTCAATAGTTGGGTCATTTTCAAAACATCTTTGTAATCATTGTAGTCTTGATTATCAACAAATATTTGTAGCAAAAAATCTATGTAATCCTTTGAATGAAATGTGTAAATGAAATACTTCGTTCCGATTCAATCATGCTTTGTCGTGTGAATGCAATCAAAGAAACTCTAATTTTGCTCACATCTAGAAGCACTACAAGGTTGAGACAAAATTTGAAGGACTAGCCTTTGAGGATTTAGTGTTTTTGCACTCTAATCTTCCCAACAAATAGTTGCAAAAGAAAACATTGAGAAGTTTGTAAGCAATCCAATGATATCAAAGATTTGAAGTCAAGAGAAGTGTAGGCTGAAATTTTTGTTGCCTGGTGCTTGGATGTTTCTCCCTCAAATTGCTAGTGGCATAGTGAAGAGCCTCCCCTTAACATGCATGTATCTTTGCAGCTCTTCCATAATTAGGTCCGTGGCCTCAACCTCAGATAACCTTCTTCCAAATGCATGTTGAGACCTTCCATAACCTTTCCATCAACATCCCTAAAGTCCCCTAACAAAAAAAAAGGATTTAGGTAGTACATTGCTGCATGAATGGGTTGGAACTTGTTCGGATCTCCCTTATAATACTTTTGGATAGAGTCCTTGGCTTTGCCCATGGCCTCATAAGGTGGCTCATTGGGTTTTGCTCATCATCCACCTAGTGCAAAACCCTAACTAAAGGCTCTTACAACTAAAAAAAGTTACAGTTACTATAAAAGATAAAAAATAAAAAAATTGAACAATATCTAGTAATTGCTAGTGTTCCATGGAGCCTTGGAATAGGGGGATAGGGGGACATAGGAATGGGGGGGACCATGGACCCAAATTTGTGGATGAGGGTGCAAATGTAATATATTTCTTGAAAATTAGTTATAAAAGTTCTATAAGAAATTGCAATTTATATGTCTTTAATGCAAAGTTACATTGAAAATGCTAAATATCAATATACACTATTATTCATATGATTATTACGTTGAAGTACAATGTCCCATTCCTTTGTAATCTAATCATCTTGATCCTCCCCAGATGCCATGATAAACTCATCACTAGAACCATAGTATAAAAACACAAGTAATTTGTTAGCTCTCATGTACTTGTGAGACAATTTAAGCTTGTGAGCTACTTGCTCAAAAGCTCACCATTGGCGAGAACTTACCAAAAACTACCAAAAAGTTTCAAAAAATTGTGAATCTGATAGGAAAACATGCCAATTGGGAAACAATTCTCATTTATGCAATTGTTCCTTTGACAACATTGCATTGATTTATTGATAGTTGGTTAATACTTAAAAATAAAATTATGAAAAATGGCATGCACCATGAATGTTCATGTGGTCTCAAAGGCCTTAATTTAGGCTTGGTGGTGGAGGCTTTCATTGGCCTTGGACCCTACTAGGGGCTCTACCCTTAGACCTTGGCAAAGGGCATTGCCCCTTGACATCGCAAGAGGCACTGTCCTTGACCCTTGTAAGGGGCATTGCCCCTAAACCTTGTTGATGTTTGTTGCCCCCAAACCCTTGCACTAGTTTTAGAAGGCAAAAAGTAAAATTTGTTTTGGGCAAAAAATAAAATTGTGAAATAGTGAACTTGGAAACCCAACAGAATGGTGCTAATAAAGAATATATAATAAATCTGGCAAATGCTGTGAAACATGCAAAAATTAAGAGTAATTTTTCCACATTTGGCATTTTCATAGCCCAACTTTAACAATGGAGTTCTAGCATTCAACAATTAAAATATGAGAACTCTCTATTGCACAAGTTTTGATGGTTTCAGGATCATTCCAACAAAAATTCTGCTAAGAACCATTGAAATTTTTTCATTTGACTCTTTCTTGGGAGATTGAGCAAAAATATTAAAAATATCTCAATTTTGATCCAAAGATAATTTTTTGAGGTTGCTTTCCCTTCAAATTCCTTAAAAATTGTATACCTTCACTCTGGTCAATGTCTAATGATTGATGAAAAACTTCTCTATTTTCAATTTTTTGTTCATGAGTTGAAAACACTGAAAATTAAAGCACAATAAAACTCAAAGCGCCAATTTTTGTAATCATTGGTGGATGTGTATTGGGCTTTGTCATATGCATTGACTAGGATTTACATAAAATATGAGTTAAGTATAACAGATATAAAGTACCTTAGGCTTGAGTGATATTACTTGTGATTTAAGTTTCTGTTATTTCAAAAATTGGCTGACACATTCTGTTTAAACTTTTCTGTTTCTTTGGCAATGTGCTGAACAGTGTTTATTTGTATCTTGTGGTGAATAAACTCAAACATAAGTTGTTTGTTCATGATATGTTGCCATATTTCCAATAGTGTTAAGTTTGATGCCGGACTCGTAAATTTGTTTATTTTATATTTGCAGTATGCCCCACGACATTGAAAAGGATATGCCGACAGCATGGAATTGCAAGGTGGCCATCACGCAAGATAAATAAAGTTAACCGATCTTTAAAGAAGCTCCAAGGTGTCATTGACTCAGTACAGGGGCCAGATGGAGCTTTGAAATTAAATGCCATTACAAGTGACATACTGACTGCAGCTTCTAGGGTCCAAGAGTTGCAGATGTGTACCAGTATTCCTTCCTCTCAGGGAAGCTGGCCAGTTTCATGGCCATCTTCACAGGAGCTTGTAATAAGCCAAGCTGTGCCAGGTGGAGCAACTGCTCCTATGATGGAAACTATGTCTCATCGGAATGAAGAAATTATTAAGGATGTGCTCCTGACAGAATTTTCAACTGGATTGGAATTCTCACCTTCTGTGAAGGCAACTTCAGGGGCACAAGGTAGCAGTGATACTCACATGCAAAGCCTCCCAGCTGATGGAAGCATTTCATCAAGGCAGGATGATTTATTTGCACAGAATTCCAGAGGGAGTGCCCAGCAAGGATCACTGAGTAATGTGAAAGGGGAAAAAGAGCTAAGTAGGAACACAGACAAAAATTCTCACTCAGCAGGGTTGGCTAATCAAAAAGGTATAAGAACCGTGAGTTCTATTCATGCACCTTTGACTGAAAGGTGTCATCATGTGAGTAGCACGTCTGATACTAGTGATGAATTAAACTCAGTTCGTTTCAGCAGAGAAAATCAGCAGACAGCTTTCCAGCAAAGGTCCACAGAGGGAATTTTGGAAAGCCATCTACAATTTGGAAATCATTTTCAAGAAAGAAATCATTACCATGCGGACTTGAAGGAGATTAAGGAGCATCTGAACTTGCAGGATGCTGACAACCGCGTCACTTCAGGAAGCTCAAATCTTGTTGATCTGGCTAAGGACACAGGACCTAGATTTTATGCTATAGATGAAGAAGTATCTGGGCAGAAAATAATTCTCCCCAGCTCTTCAGCAATTACAAATTCTTCTAATGTTTCTGGATCTTCACTATTGCATATAAGTGATTCTGGTTCACCCACAGAGAGTATTGCAGATATTTCACAAAAAGAAATATTTATTAAAGATGAGAGTTCAAGGACTACAGTGAAGGCATCATATAAAGAAGATACTGTTCGATTCAAATTACCATCGACTTCTGGATATTCTGAATTATGTGAGGAGGTAGCTCAACGATTTAAGGTGGCAATTGGCACATTTCAGCTCAAGTATCTAGATGATGATGATGAGTGGGTGATATTGGCATGCAATGCCGACTTGCTAGAGTGTATAGATGTAATGAAGTTTTCTGGTCGGCATGCAGTTAAGCTTCTGGTTCGGGATTTGGTCTTTGATGCTGGGAGCTCTAGTGAAATGTTAAGATGAATCTTGTTTTTACTCTAGTTTTGGAGATTCCTACTTATGTGGGATTTCTCATCTCAATTGTATGATTTTCTGTACTCATAGATTCCTGGATGTGGTGTAAAGAGATCAAGCTGTTAAATTTCATCTTTAAGTGCCAAGCACAGGCAGTCATGAGTGTACACATATCTACATGTAAATGAAGAGAAAATGGTAGTGCTTGACAAATGATTATCCATACAGAAAAATGTTTGTCTCTCAGTTTTGGTAGCCTCATTGTCATATCAATGTGGATGGGATCTTCATTTTTGGCTGGATAAACTCTTCAAAATTTTACAGCTATCAATTAGTGCAATATGATATCACAGGTCATGTTCTGTATAAATTTGCAAGCATGTTATGGCATCATCACCTTAGGTACTTATTAGGACTAAAGATACTGTCCTTGTGACGTTCCACTTAGATAGTTACCAGGACTGGCATCTAAGCTTGGAGGTATGGAAAGGCCCATAGAATGAACTGCATCACCAGTTCAGGTAATCATTCAATGTGAAGGCTTTTGGGCACTCTCCCAATGAAGGTCTGTTAGGTGCTTGACCTTAAGGTCGAGAATCCAAAGGACTCTTTCCCATCTAAGGTGCTCATTTAATATCCATTATTTTACTACTGATACTTGGACTGATCAGAGAAAAGCAGTTATATTTCAAAGAGGTGGATTGGCATGGCCTGGTTTTATCTGGAGCTTGGTCAGAAGGTTGAAACCTAAAGATACAAAATTTGAACCGTATAAGGAAAAGTTAAAGAAGTCCCCACGTTCTCCTAAATGGGATCTCATACGCTCAGAGAAAAGCTGCCTTAGCTCGGACCTAAAAGTCAACTTTACATTTACCTCTAAAAGTAAAAAAAAGTATTCGTTTGAAAATGAAGCCAGCATTGTTACCAGTAAGATTCGGTGGGATGATTTTAATTATAATAAAACCCTCTGTTTTTATTAGTACTTTCTTTTCAGTGTTGGGTCAAAGGCACACTAATTCATTTTGAGTTCAGGATAATCTGATAATTTCAAGAATATTGTATAACAGGTGCTTACACAATCTCCAATAATTATTTCATTTCCCAAATTGCATGCAAATCATTAGTGCTGTTTAAAGTACATAGACAATTCATAACGGTTTCTTAGAGAATGTTCCATTCCAGTCGATGTAGTTAAATTGCCTACATCACCCTTTGCGGTGGAGCTACTTATCGTGAACTCTCAATTAGAATGAACGTCACCTGCTTCTTTATTTTAAGTTGTCAAATTTTCATCTTGTGTCTATCATATGAAGATGGGAGTGTCGCCTTACTAATTACAACATATGCTTGTACTGTATGAGAATGTAATATATCTAACATAGTTATCTTCAAAGGAAATTTCTTTTAGCAAATGAAAAAGGCTATACAATGTAATACACACAGAAGAACAGTTGTAAATGGAGCCCAAAGGCCAGCGAAGGTCTTATGTAGATGAAAAGTTGTCGAGACAGCAATTGCTTTCACTTTTTTCTGTTGTTTGCTACAAGATTGATGCTATCACCTGCCGCCTGAAATCCTTCTCTCCTCAGTGGAAGCTGTATAATATTGGCATCAAATTAATCTGAAGTTTGGCCTGAGATTTAATTCCATTGCCTTGTCTGTTTTGGTTTTGGTGTGGAACAGGTGAAAGTGAAAAGTGTGATATGACTTTTGACTAAAAGTGAGATGATAGCCTAAAATAATGGATCCAGTTATCAACTCATTTTCAGGTTGATCTTTGTACCATCGGATGATTTTTACAGACTTGGATCCCCTCGTTTTCCTTTTATGGCTTTCTAGACCCAATGGGGATGCTATGCAGCCGTGTAAAAGAAAGAAGAGCAAAAACAAAGATGCAGAAAACAGAGCAATTACAGATAAGAAAACATAAATGAAATATAACACCAGGATTTATCGTGGTTCACCAAAATATGGCTACATCCACACTGAGCAGAGGAATTTTATTATTTTCAGCAACAACCTTTTTACAATGAGAAGTGCAGCATATTTTAAATTACAATTTACTCCAAAGAGGAATGTGAATAGACAAAGAATTGGAGGGAAAAATAGTATGTCCGTTGGGCTTCAGCACTCAACAATTCTCCCACTTGAAGTCCAATGGATGCTGCAACTCGCCGACCATTCCTCTGCTCTAAATTTACTGTTACTTATTCTTAACCAGACCAAGAGAAGTCCTGGCGCATTCTAACTTCTCTTTGCCAACAACTTTGGTGAAAATATCTGCCGGATTGACCTTTGTGTCAATTTTTGCAACTTTTAACTTGCCCTCTTCAACCACATGACGAATGTAATGAGCATGTATGTCAATATGTTTTGAACGCCGTTGAGATGAATGATTGTGAGCCATAAAAATGGTGCTGCGACCATCACAAAACAAAACATAATCACTCTGTTGACATTTCAAATCACTAAACAACCGCTGTAACCAAAGCATCTCCCTAGCACCTTCAGAAAGAGCCAAATACTCAACTTCAGCAAAAGAAAGCAACAAAATGTTGCAGCCTCGAGACCCAACTAATGGTAGTTCCAACAAACATAAAGCATAATCAACAGTACCCTTAAGATACCTTAAAATCCATTTGACTGCTTCCCAATGAGGCTTTCCGGGATTGTTCATGAACCTACTCACAACTCCCATTGCATGAGCAATGTCGGGACGAGTGGAAACCATGGCATACATAATATTGCCAACTGCAGATTTATAAGGAATCTTTTCCATAAACTTTTTATCCTCTTATGTTTTCGGACACAAATAAGAAGATAAACGAAAATGGGCAGCAAGAGGAATAGAAACAGCCTTCGCATCAGCCATACCAAATCTTTCTAGAACCTTGTCAATGTATGCCTTTTGTGACAACATGATTTCCTTCTTTCGTCTATCCCTAGTGATTGTCATTCCAAGAATCTTCTTGGTTGTGCCTAAGTCTTTAATAGCAAACTACATAGCTAATTGTGCCTTCAACTAAGAAACAATCCTCTTACTAGTACCGGCTACCAACATGTCATCAACGTAAAGCAAGAGAATAACAAACTCACCAGTAGGAAGTTGTTTGTAATAAACACATGGATCTGATTCACACCTGATAAACTTGTGCTCAATCATGAAGCGATCAGACTTAATATACCATTGTTGCGGGGCTTGCTTGAGCCCATACAAGTTGCGCTTCAACTTGCAATAAAGATGTTCTTGTCCTTGTTGTTTAAAGCCTTTCAGTTGCTCCATGTACAGCTCTTCATCAACATCACCATGTAGAAAAACTATATTGACATCCAACTGGTCAAGTTCAAGATCCCAATCTGTAGCCAATCTCAAAACTACCTGGATTGTGTTCATTCTCACAACTGGAGAGAAAATCTCATTAAAATCTATGCCTTTATGTTGATCATACCCCTTTACAACCAGCTTGGCACGATAACGTATCTTGCCTACATCCTCCTCTTTCAATTTGTATACCCAACGATTTTTCAAGTGTCTTTGATCAGACGAAAGCGACACTAAATCCCAAGTATTATTAGCTTGCAATGAACTCATTTCATCTTGCATTGTGTCATGCCATTTTGTAGAATCAATTGCTTGACAAGCCTCTTTGTAAGTAGCTGGTTCAGGTTGATTAGAAACTAAAAGTTCAGGCTCAACCTCCTCTGAATACAACAATTCATAATCTGAAAATTTTGAAGCACGTCTCCTCTCCCGGTTAGACCTCCGTAACTGAGGACTCTGTTCTTGCATATTGAAATCTTCCAAGTGCATTCTTTGGAATTGACTTTGAACATTTTCTGTTTCATTTTGCAAATGACCTCTGTTCTGAACATTTTCTTTTAGACTTTGCCTTTGATTTGCAATTACCTGTGGCAACACATTGCCCTGCATATATTCAGATGCACCAATAGTAGAATGGTGTGCACACGCACCAACGAGAGGGGGAAAATTGGCTGCGTAGGGATCAATATTCCCTAAAGGAGGCTGCACAGAAACTTTGGAAAGCTGTGTAGCATGTAAAAGAGGCAGCATATCATTTCCTGAAGGATGCGGATGAACTAAGGAAACCCCCGGATGGTCAACGCCAGAGGATAGGGACACATGATGTGTAGAAGGAGGCTGTTGTATGGGCTGCAATGAAAACAAATGAGGAGGCTCCAAAGTCTGCGCAGGTGAAGACTTAAAGGAATGTGTTGAACAAGGAGGCAAGGCATTAACTATTAAAGGCAACGAACTAATGTGAGGCTGCGTATCACCAATATATGATGGCTGCAAACTACTGAAGGAAGGCAGTGATGCATGTGAAGGTTGCGCAAACACTTGTGGAGGCTGCATTTCACTCCCAAAACGCTGCTCAAACAATGATTCTGTATTACCTCCTCCATCATTCAGAGAAACTAGAGATGATGTGATAGAAGAGGCAGGGGATAAAACAGAGGTGGGTGAATAATTTATTCCACCTACGCTACCTGATTGCAAATTACCTCCAGGAGACCCATTTGAGGGAGTATTTTCAAATGCTGAGAAAGGCACATATTCCTTCGTGACTACTGCCTGTGTTTGCAAAATTGGAAAAACGTGCTCATTGAAAACCACATCCCTACTACGAATAATCTTATTGGCGACAGGATCCCACAGCCTGAATCCATACTGATCTTCGCCATACCCAACAAAAAAACACTTCTGTGATTTGGGATCCAATTTGGATCGTTTCTCCTTGGGAACAAGAGTAAATGCTTCACATCCGAATACCCGAAGATGTGAATAGGAGATCCGCTTTCCAACCCACTCCTCCTCTGGAATACCAAAATCTAATCGAGATGATGGGCTCCTATTAATTAAATAAACTGTTGTGTTGCAAGCTTCAACCCAAAACTCTTTTCCCAATCCAGCATTGGAAAACATACATCGTGCTTTCTCCAAAATTGTTCTATTTAACCTCTCTGCAGCCCCATTTTCTTGAGGTGTAAAAGTAACAATTTTGATCCTTTGAATACCATTGTCAGCACAAAAATTATCAAATTCTAGTGAACAATATTCACCACCGTTATCTGTTTGCAAACATTTGATGTTATGCCCACTTTGATTTTCAACTAAAGCTTTAAATTTTTTGAATTTGCTAAAGACTTCAGATTTCCTATTAAGCATAAAAATCCAGACCTTCCTAGTGCAGTCATCAAGGAAATTACAAAATAGTTAGCCCCTCCAAGAGAGGTTACCTTAGTCGGTGCAAAGACATCCGAGTAGACAAGCTCCAAAGGTGAAGTATCCTTTGCACGTCCTGTCTTCAAGAAGTTGACCCTCTTTTGTTTGCCATAAAGACAATATTGGTAAAATTCCAAATCCATTGATTTCAAACCTGGTAATTGATCTCTTTTAACCATCACTTCAAGGCCTTTCCTACTCATATGTCTAAGAAGTTGGTGCCAAAGTACGATCTCGCTGTCCGTCAATGCCATAGCAGCTCCCACTTGAGAGTCATTCTCAAAAACATATAAGCTGCCCACTCTATCTCCTTTGGCAATCTGCAGGGCACCCTTAGTAACTTTCCACAAATTTGGAAAGAAAAGAGTATTGAAACCTTGTGAAAAAAGTTGACTTATAGAAATCAGATTCTTCTTGAGTTTTGGAACATGTCTAACATCTTGCAAAAGCCATGTGCTTCCATTCTTGGATTGTAAGAGAACATCACCTTTACCAATAATCTCCAAAGATTTATTATCCCCCAACTAAACATTCCCGAATTGTCCTTGATAATTAGAGGAGGCCTCCGTACAAGAGGTAGCATGAAAAGATGCGCCCGAATCTAAAACCCACAAATCTGAAGTGATTTCACTTATGGACAAAACCAATACACTATCATTGTGTTCATAAACATCATTAATCTCGCTATCTTTAACCTTCTCTTGTGCCTTCTTATAGGAATAACAATCTTTTTTAGTGTGACTAGGCTTACTACAAAACCAACAGTTGCCAATTCTGCCTCTAGATTTTGATATTTTTGCAGATTTTGATCTTCTCCTGTTATTGTCTTTGCCTCTATGTCGAGGCCTTCCTCTACTAATAGTAGTTAGGGCTTCGCCTGAAGAGGTCTCTTGGTTCTTCCTTCGCATATCTTCGCTGAGGAGAGTAGCTGCGACATCATCAAACTTCAAATTTTTTTTAGCAGCCACATAAGTACTCATAGCCATAACAACTCCCTCCCAGCTATTAAGTAGCGAACACAACAATAAAATTGCTTTAATCTCATCATCTAGGCCAATGCCCACTAGAACTAATTGAGTAACCAATGTGTTAAATTCATTAAGGTGGTTGGACACAATTCCACCACCTCTCATTTTCAGGTTATATAACCTTTTCATAATAAAAACCTTATTAGACACTGAAGCCATCTCATACATCGAAGAAAGTTTATCCCACAATTCCTTCGAAGTCTTTTCTGTTGAAACATTAAACAATACATTACTGGACAGCGAGAGGAAAATCGTAGCTTTTGCCTTCTTTTCCAGCTTCTCCCACTCTTCATCTATCATCGAACTTGGCTTCTTAGCTTTCCCATCAAGCGCGAGTGAGAGGTCTTGCTTTATCAACAATGATTCCATTTGCACCTTCCATAGACCGAAATTCTGACCTGAGAATTTCTCTATCTTTGCTTCCTCCATGACTCGAAAATCCAACACCGATTTTCTCAACCAGCTATACCATCACCGTACAGCTCTAATACCAATTGAAAAAGAAAGAAGAGCAAAAACAAAGATGTAGAAAACAGAGCAATTACAGATAAGAAAACATAAATGAAATATGACACCAAGATTTATCGTGGTTCACCAAAATATGGCTACATCCACACTGAACAGAGGAATTTTATTATTCTCAGCAACAAGCTTTTTACAATGAGAAGTGCAACATATTTTAAATTACAATTTACTCCAAAGAGGAATGTGAATAGACAAAGAATTGGAGGGAAAAATAGTATGTCCGTTGGGCTTCAACACTCAACAAGCCACTTCCCTTCCAATGTTTTTCTTTTATTGTTTATTATTTTGCTTTAGAGTCTTTCTTTGTAGGGTTAACCCCAACATAATGTACAACCCACATAATTCTTGACATGCAAATGATGAGTTTATACTCTCATCTTAGTGATAATGTAGGGCACAAGTTTGCATGTATTTGACATAGTTAATGGTTTAAATAGATACAAGTATTTTTAGAAATGATGATTTCACCTACTAACTACTACCATTCATAATCCTCTAGATTTTGCTAGATTGTTTTTTAATTAATTGGTAATGCTGCGAGCTTTACTTTGTTCTCGGCAGAAGAATCCCTTTTAACTTTTGAATTTGAAAGTGTCTCATTGTTTTGATTCATGTTTTGGTAGGTTGAGGTTTAGCTTCTAAATTTTTTGACCATTTCTTTAAATCCACCAAATCAAGGCTCTAAATAGAAGTTGGGCTACAAGTTACGGTCCACTCCTTCAATTACCATGGATTAAGGACTTGGGACTAATATTTAGCTGTTTGTAGCTTAAGTTGCCGGTTCTGGTATGGGGTCAAGTATGTGTACAGATTTCTCATAAAACTGATACGGTGATTTTTTTTTCTCTTCTTGGGTACGGTATGGTTGAGTATGATTATATATATATTAAAAATATGTATAGAATTGTAAATACATTTGATACACATATCATATAATATTATATTAAATCAAAGTCATCATTTGGTTCAGCATCATTTGAACCACAAAGTGTCACTCTCACTAAGTACATCATGTCTAAGAGTTTCCTCATCATCTATATTGACTCTAGCAAACTTTTTAAAATTTTATTTTCTTATAATTTTATGTTTTAATGTTTAAATTTTTTTTTTCCTTTTTGTTTGCGTTTTTTTTTAAAATCATTTTGCTCATAGGAGTGCTTGGGAGCAGACAAGGAGTGTCCTTGTTGGCTTGGGTTCTTTGTGGGTATGCCCATGACATACCCATAGGGAACTTGGGGTGGTAGGGATGTTCCCTATTTGCTCTTGAGCTACTCTCGTTGTTGCTCCAGAGCTTGGTTTGGTTGGGTAGGAGATTGGGACCCTTAAGGGGAGAACCCATAGGGAACCCAAGGTGATGGTAACACTCACTACCTACTTTTGGGTTGCTCTTGCCATTGCTCCATAACTCGGCTTGGTTGGGTACAAGACTAGAACCCATAAGGGGAAAACTTGACAACTTAGGTTTGGGACAATCCATAAGGCTTGTATAATGATAAACATGTAAATTTGGAAAAACATATACCTAGGTTCAATTCTTCAAACCATGATAAAGAAAGAGAGGTAGTGGAGTAGTACAAATGGGATAAATGAGATTGTAATGATAAGATGATCTTTGGTCGAAAGGGTTGTATAATGTTCAATAATTTTTTCCTCTTCTTATGTACTTGAACCAAATCAAATTGTGATTAGAAGTAAACGTGCACTTTGAACAACTTCAAATTTGTTCTCATCAACTAAGTATGGGAAGATCATTATAACTAATAAGGTCATAGAGTTCGATTTATATCTGGGAACTAGTAAGGGGTTGGTATGCCTTTTAGAGCCATATCTACTATGAGATTCATGGTAGATAGCATTACCTGTTTAGGAATTGTGGTATTTGTCTTTCAACTTTTGGTTTCCTATAAGGTTTAGATATTTTTTAGTTCTTTCCATATGCTAGTTTATAAGAAGAAAAGCCATTTAAAATGTCTTCCACCAATAATTCATTGATCTCTAATCCATTTCCTCGTTGCCATATGATTTATTCCAAGTAGAAAGCAACTGAAATCTCCATGACATGAGATAAGTTTAGAAGGCTTTGTGCAACGATTTAGGCAAACTTCCATTATTACTAGCTTCTTCTTGAATTAAAGTTTAAGACTTTTCATGTCAAGGCATTGAAATGAGTTAATCTATAGCAACATTATGGTCCAAACACAAACACAAAAATAAAGTGAGTCCAAGAACAAACACAACAACAAAATAGCATTCCCATGCAAGTGCTAGAAAAATGGGAATCAAGGGCATCATAAATCACCACTAGTCTCCTTGTCTACTTGTCATTAGTGTGAACTCAATTTATCACATTATAATTAATGTAAGGAATTACTTTATTGCTAAACCACATCGTCAAGTCCCATTAAAATCCTTTGTTAGGCTACTAGGTTTCTATTGGGCTTCATTTCCTAAATGATTTGATCACCGATTATTCCCTTTTTTTTCATTTTTACCCTCTCGTATAATCTATTGTGAAGTTATCAACTTCCTTAACTTTAATATTATTTGTAGCTCCTCCCAATTGTTGGTATGTGGCAACTGATCATGCTATATTGTACTTGAAGGCCCTTGAGAAATTTTTTTCTCCTATTTTCTTGCTTCGTCGCCGATAAGATAAAAAACCGACTTTATAGAACCCTAATTCTGGAAGCTTCTCAAAAGCTTGTAATAAGCGATTGGGATGGGAGTTACAGTAGTGATTTTATTCGTGAGATTGTAATATGTTTTGTTTTAAATATCTTGAATTTTTTTAGATATTTTGTTTCCTTTGTAGATTTTTTTTGGTCTATGAATTCATAAACCATTTTTGATCCAATTCAATTTGATAATGCACATATATTATAATTCATAAATAATAATATAAATTATTTTATGCATAACACTTTAGATTTCCACAACTTAACAACTTAACTCCTCTTTTTTTATTTGATCCAAAAAATTTTCTGATGATTGTTTTAATCTCATATATGATTAGATGTTTCTTCTCATAACAATAACACAATTAAAAAATAAATAGAAAAAAAAACCGAAAGAATAGAGGACAACGTTTGACTGTATTTATTAATTAATTAAAAGTAAAAATAAATGCACTTCTTATTTTCAATTAATTAATAAATACAATCAAATGTACATCTGTTGACTGCATAAACAGTACGAGATAGAGAGAGTAACGGTGCAGATATGGGCACCATGAGGGGACAGGGGAAGGGATCTAGTTACGGCGACTGTACTGCAAGGCAAGCTGCAGGGTATGGGCGTCATTCACTGGATAAAAAAAATGCCTCATGGAGTACCGTCATTGCAGGATATGCCCAAAATCGATTTGTTGGAAAGGGTTTACAAATTTGAAGCAAATGAATTGGAAGTTGTAAAAAGAAATGGGGGCTTTCGAATAGGCTATGGACGTCTATATAAGCACAAAGGATAGAGGAATTTTGTCAGATGGCACGGAGAGGGAGGAAGGGAGACCCTGAAAAAGGTCGATCCTTTCCTGTGAAGCATGTTCAACTTCCAAGGCGACTGGGATTCAAAGTCGCCTTCTGTGCAGCGATTATAAAGAAGGAAGAGGAGCATGAAATCAAAAGCTGACATAGAATGTTGAAATGGCTGGGCTTAACCATCACACACTAAGCCCAGCCAGCGCTGATCAGCTTAGGTGGCTGATGTGGGGCCTTCTAAACTTTCCGTTTCTATTATGCTTTCCGTTACGGTCCTTTTGACTCTTCACAGTTAGTCACTGTTGCGGTTAAGTTTGAATTCACTTTTAAATCTCTCCCGCCCAATCCATTAAAAGCAGTGACAAGCAACTAAGTACTTCTGCCTGCCCATTTCTATTTCAATATAATATTTGCGCGTCCTAGTGTTTTGCAATGCATATGGAGCGGGGCTGACATATCAGAACTTGGCATACAATTGCAGAAAAATGGGATTGTATTTTCTTGCCCTCACAATTGCTTTGGCGCTGCATGCAACAGGTTCCACTTCCGCTTCATCAAATCGGCTATCTACTGACCAAATGCTTCATAGTTTACTAAGTTCATCCAGAATTCAGAAGAAACTCTTTAGTGTTACCGTACAACAGAAGGAAATGCTTGCATCTATCCGGTGATTTCTCCAATTTCTTCTTCTTTTTTATTTTTCTCCTCTCCATAGATAGCTCCTCTGAAATTTGTCAAGAACTTCATATTGTAACGCCAACACTGTGACCCTACTTGTACGCAGGCGGAGATAGGAAGTTTCCTATTGTGAAAAATTGGCAAAACAAAATTTTGATATCAGAAAATGCTATCAAAATCTTGCTGGGTTAATGCAATACGTGAAATATTTTGGTGATATTTATTTTCCTGTACATTATGTTTTGAAAGCCAAGTTCATTTCGAGTTTATTTAGCATTTGAAAAACCATAATTGTATGTTGATGTGAAAAGAAATAAATATTAATGCAAGGAAAAAAAATTCAAAATAAGAAATCAATGGACAGGTTCAATCTCTACAACTCGAAAGTACATGTCCACCGTTCTATACAATACTTTTGATAGGAAACTTGGGATTTCTACAACTTTCCCTAAAAGGAACGATATACCACAAATTTAAGAATATTTTTAAAGCTAATTTTTTATTTTCCATTTTACATGTATTTTCAGTGCTTGTAGTTTCGAGCATCTTATAAAGCAATATGTATACATTTGCAAAGGGAAAAATAAACTTTCGTTAGGCATTAATTTAGGTTATTTAAGTGAATATGCACTTAATTATTAAGTATAAATTAGTTTAAATTAATCAATTTGTTATTTTACATTTAATAAATTAGATTTATTGTAATAGTTGTTTTAAGAAAAAATATAACAATGAGGGTTTTTAGTGCTGTGATCAAATAGTAATATGTATAATTATAGTTTTGTTTAATTTTAGGTTTGTTAAAATAGAATGTTCATAATTACGGTTATGTTTAATTTGATTTATCTTCATTTCATTTTCTTTTGATATATAAAGATCAATAGTATTTAAGAATATGTTTGGAGGATTTCTCTTACTAAAAAAATGAACATGTTTTCCTAGATCAACCCCCTCCCTTAAAATGGATAAATCACTCTTGAGGCATTCCCTTAGGATGATTTCACAAATCTAGATTTATTTTATTACACCAATTGAAATTTCTTCTTCCCTCAATGTAAATAATAAGCACATGGATGATCAACTAAATACTTTAAAATGCATAACTATATAGCAATAAGTTACATGAATACTTCTTTATTTGTTTGGTTGGTTGTAGGTAGGAAAGTAAAGTGTAAGAGTTGAAGAAAACTTGAGTTATAGTTTTGAGTCATGGTTTAAAAGTTATGATCAAAATAGTAGACAACATTTTAGCCATCATGATAAAAAGGTGAAAAATTAATGAAACATTAAACGATTAGTACATAGATAGGTATAATAAATAAAGAATACATGGGGATGTGCACCAATTTAGATAAGGTATGGATAAGGATGTGAGAATGTGTAAAAGTGGAGTAGCAACATGGGGGGAAAAGGTTGATTTCACACAAGATTATGGCATTTGTCAATGTGTAGATGTAAAAAATGTAAACAACAAATAAAAAATTAATTTTCATGTAATTAGGGAACAATGATGAAGAAGAAATGTTAAAATTGTGTAGAATTTGATTATGAATGCTTTGATGGGGATGGATGAATTATGACCTATAGTAATGATTTGACTAAAAAAATTTGTTGAGATCTCTTCATCTTCACCTTCCTTGCATCTAAAATTATCAAGGTGGTATTTACAAACACCTTTAAGGAGATTTCTAGATAGCTACAATCAAGTTATATCGTAGATAACATGCATAACCATATAAATGGCATAAATATAGTTGTCCCAAATTTTGGAAAAATGATAATAAGCACATATTGAATGTCTTTAAATACTATGACATGATAATAGTTCACACAAAACATGTTCCTATTGATTCATCTTATGATTTGGGATATTTTAAGGATTGACAGGTTGATATAGGTTTGGGGATGAAACAAAAAAATTATCCAAAATAAATATTGCATTTCCTTCCATGGTGCTTAAATGTTTCACATCACCATGTTAGAATTAGGTGTGCTATTTTCTTCCAAATACTATGTCTTCATTATAGTAATTATCCATATAGATGATAAATAGTGTATAATTTCCAAAGATCACGAAGTGGGTAAAATAGGATGCTAATATGAGGGTACATATTATGTGTTGCTAAATTTTATATGCTTCTCCATGTTTATTTTAATTGAATTTTTTAATAACATGTACATTAATTAAATCTAAACACTATTTGGTTAATGTTTCTACTATATTATTTACCCTATTTTTAACATTTGATCTATTAGAACTATGATTTGATTAGAGATTTAGATGCCTTTATTGTAATGTTGTAATAGTTTTTGGTTGTAACAAGTGCGCTTTGATTTCATGGTTTTGTTGATCCATGTGATTAAGAACATGACAATCTCATCCTAGTCAAAGATTGATAATTATAATGGATCTAGTTACAAATTATGGAAGTTCAAAACTAAAGATCTCTTGGAAGAAAGGGATCAATGGAGAGCTAAGATAGATAAATAAAATCCTTGTGGCGTGTAAAATTAATACTAAAAAAGCTAGATAAGAAAACATAAAGTTGTCTCTTTATTTTCATTTTCTTGAATTTTTTTAAAGAAGCCACCATAATAGGAAGAATCATCATAATATCCCATGGTGTTGGCTAAATGAGGGCTTGGTACCTAATCCACTTGACATGTAAAGGAAGAAAAACAATAGACGAACAATTGAAAACACAATTTTAATAGATTATAGAAGGAAGGATATGAGGGAGACCTATCGTAAAACATTTCCTAGAAAACCAACCATGCCCTTTTTTATTCAAGTATGCACAACATTATTTAAATTCATTCCAAAAGTGAATAGATATTTCTAGAATTATAGTGAGGGCAAGGGGATTTATTTAAATATAAAAAATTATATTCAGACAACATAGGACGAGCAAGATAGATAAAATAATAATAATGAAGGAAAATACTATTAGTTTTGAGCATTAAAAAGACCAACATATTTCTCTAAGCCTAACTACACATAGCTAGACTCTCAACATTCTACCTTGTTTTTTACACTTCTCCTAAAACTAGCAACCAAAACCTCCTACAATTTCTCAAATCTCTCTTCCTTCTTCCTATGTGCATGACCTTTTCCTCCTCTCCTACGTGAGCAACATCTTTTCCTTCCTTGGGTGACCTTCCTAATCACTTACCTCTATGTCCTTTTTCCTACCACCTTGTTACAATTTCATATTTTATTAGTATTTATTTTAAATTCCTTTTTCCAATAGCATAAATATGTTTCACTTATTGTTCAAAATCATTTTCTTAATTTTGGAACTAAATAAATAATTGAATTGACATATTCAACTAATTGAAACAAATGTATTTAATTTTATTATTTATTTTCTAAAAAAATAAAGAGGAAGAAAGATTGATGCAGGCTAGCCATGGTAGATTTAACAAACACTTCTTTCTTTTTTTTATCAAAAACTAATAAAATTTTGGCATTCACAAGTACGTATATAACATTTTTGTAGTATTTAAATAGTTTTCATACAATATTGATTCTTACACATAGTTTACTATTAAAATAAAGAGATATTGATAAGGTTGATTAATGATTACTTATATAGTCACCTTTTAGGTTGTTGATAATAGGAACTCTTAGGTTCTTTCCATGCAAAATTTTTAGATTCCTACTTATTTCTAATTTTAATTATTTATTGATCATGATACCAATAAGATTTATTTTCTAATGATATTTAGTGTTAATATATTAATCACTAGGATTAACACATTTGTATTTATGTTGTAAGTTAATTTTTCAACTTAAATAAGTGTGTGGTAGTTAAGTTGTTCTTCTATAGGGTAAAATAAAATTGTAAACATTCCTATGAGTCACAATGAAATGCAATAATAATATAATCTCTTCCTTTGACCAAAAAGTGGTATCAAAGCAGTTTTATTTGAAATTGGAAGGTGAACAAGAGAAGTCTTAAAAGCATTGGAGAGGATGTATTGAAGTTCTAATGAAGGATTATTACATAGTCTATCTTGAACGATACCATTTCTTTCAATATTGAATAGCACCAAAAAATTCCATCTATTTTGATCGTGGACATCAAGGTCATCTTATTGGTAATTGTTTTGATCTACACAGTTGTTGTAAATCATGTGGTTTGAATACTCATTCTACCAAACATTGTTATCTACCAAATCCACCTTCAAAGTCTATTAGGCATATGAATTTTGGTTGGATAAATCATTCCAAGTGGATATCCAAGGTTGATTTGTTAACCAAATCTAATAAGAGATTTCAATCTATTAATGATGGTGAAAATGTGTTTACTCATAATGGTGATGATGTTATTCCTAGTGTTCCACGGGAACGCATCCCCCCAAAAATCTTACCGTTTTCGAGACGGGGACATTTTTGAGACTCAGATACATTAAGGAAACGTCCCCCCATCCCCCTATTTCTCCACCTCCTTTGAGATGTCTCTTTTCTAAGGGGACTTCTAGACATACCTGAGACTTCTAGACGTCCCCCAAACTGCAAGAAACTTCCAGGCGTCCCCCTTAAAAATGCAATAAAAAATGTTTTTTTTTTACAAGTTAAATTTATAAATTTTAAATTTTAAAGTATTCTTAAAAGCCTAAAAGGCTAAATTGACCATGCCATTGAATTTTTCTTCTATTTTCATTTTTCTATTTACACGATTGAACGTGGGCATCTGAGTTTGGGTGATTAAAATTTATAGGTATGAGGATTTTTTTTGTTTCATTTTTGTTTATGCATTGTGTGTGTGTGAATATGTGAGCTAACTAAAAAGATAAACCAACACACCAATGCAAAATTATATCAAAGGAAACTAATTTAAAATTAAAACAAACTCTTTAAAACAACAACTCCTTCAAAAATGTCCCATTGTCCTCTATCTCCAAGGATTCGTTGCAAGTTACTAGCTCTCAGTTGGTGTAAGCAATAGCTTGGTAGAATGAAAACTTCGGAGAATGAGCTTATGCAAAATGCATGTCTATTTGCTAAATGATTTAAGTTATGAATTTGAAAACTAAGATGCTATGAACTTGAAATGCTATGCTTGAAGAGATTGCTAAAATGTTGATTTGAATGCAACTATAGTAATCATGCTAAATTCACAAAATCTAGGATCCTTTTCACTCACAAAAGGGGTGTATTTATAGATATTTGGAGGCAAGAATCTAGTTGGCAAAGATTGACAATCGAAATCAAACTTGTCAAAATGAACGGTGAGAGATTTTGGAAGTTGAGAAAAAGATGGAAAGTTGAGAGAATAATGGGAAATGTTTCCTCCTACACAACCTTCTCCATTCAAAATTGAAGGAAAGTTGTCATTTGTGCACTTTAATTATGAGGAGTTAGTTGATAGTTGAGGATAAATCCTTTAATTAAATAATTTATTTATTTAATTATATGTGACAAGGATTTTAGAAGCTTCCATAATTAAATAATTAATATTTAATTATTTGTGAGAGATGAAAAAGGAAGGTAATTAAATATTTAAAATATTCAATTAAATGTGAGATGAGAAAAAGTGTTAAATCAAATATTTATAATATTTAATTTAAATGTGGGATGAAGAATAAGTTTGGAGGAATATTTCAAACTTAGAATAGTATGATAATTAATATAAATAAATTATGACATTCATTTACTTAATTAAGAGGAAGATAGTAATAATTAAATAAACTTATTTATTTAATTAGAATAGAAGAATTAGAAAAATGAACGATATAAATAAATAATTAAATTTATTTATATGTAGATGACCTTAGAATATTAATTAAATAATTCATATTTAATTAATTAACAGGCTTGACCATTTTTAGATGTATACACTTTGTTGGATGCCCATACTCATCCAAAGCTCCTATTCACATTGCAGTCACATAGGCAAGGAGGGGTCAAACCCTGAAAAATTGCAAGCACGAGCAAGGCATGTGAACTTTTATACTGAATGCCTCAAAGAGATGTCATTCTCCCACCCTACCTAGACAACTCTCTCTCTCTCTCTCTCTCTCTTAAAATTCTCCCTCCCTCTAAAGACATACATACATACATACATATATACATACAATATTACATACATATAAGCATAGATACATATGTACATAAAATCTTACATACGGGTATGTGCAAGATCATGATGGGCCAAAAAGTGGCAATATGTAAGTGATATGATGGCCCATGTGGTTGACGACTTTTTTTTTACCCAAAATTGATGAAACGAAAAGGGTTTTTAAAGGAGATTCACAACTTTCCACCAATATAAATTATGCTTTAATTTGAATTTAATAAATTATTATTATTCATTTTCTATTTGAATTACGACTAAAGTCCTGAATGATAGGCTGATTGAAAAATATCTATAGCTTTCAAGATCCCCATGTAGATTTTTTTATATTCATTTGCTCTACCTCTAAATCAAAAACAACAACAATAGATAAAAATAATCTAATAGATGTTAGTTTAGCCACAATAGAAAAAATATCATCAAAATCAACTCCCTCAACCTAGGAGTAACCTTTTATCACTAACCAAGCCTTGTACTACTCCAACCTACCATTGATATAAAATTATTTTAAAATATCCTTTATATCCAATGGATTTCCTTCCCTTGAGCAAATCAACTGGATCCTATGTGTCAAATTTGTTTAAAGTATTAATTTCATCTTTCATGACCTTTAATTAAGACTCATGCTCATCAAAAGATAAAGCCTCTTCCAAAAATCTAGGTTCATTATCAATACACTATAATGCAAATACATGACTATAATAAGAAGGAATATAGGTCTTTCAAGTAGATTACAAATTACCTCATGGACCTTTTAAGAGGTGAATAAAGAGGCTTATGATTTTCCTCATCAAAAATCAAATCTAAACCATGTACTTCCTCATTCTATCCATATATTTTTGTTGTTCATCATTTCTAAATTCCGTAAGCTCTCAAAAAATAACATCCTTAGAATATCATTTTCAATGCATGTAAACACACTTTTTAGCCCTAAAATCAATTTTAGACCATTTTTTCCTTAGGATCATGAACATATGATTCAATACCAAAAAATATAAAATGTGAAATTAATGGTCTCTTACCTATCCACACCTTGTAGGGTGCTTTCCAACTAGATCTTAAGTGAGAGACCTATTAATTAGATAACAAGTAGTGTGTACAATTTTAGGCTAATTTACTTTTTCAATATTTTCACTTCTTAACATGCTTTTGGCTTTGTCAATCAAAGTCTTGTTCATCATTTATACCACTTCATATTTTGCATAGTATATGGAGTTATTTTCTTTCTAATAATCCCTACATGCCTACAATAATCATCAAAATATCTAGAGTAAAACTCATCAAACTATTCATTCTTAGAAAAAAATATTTTCCACCTATCTATTTCTCAACAAATTATTCAAACTCTTTAAAAGTAGATAAAAAATAGACTTATGCTCTAGAAAGTAAACCCTTGTTTATTTAGAGAAATCGTCAATAAATAAAACATAGTAGTGATATTTTCTTATCAGACACACATCCACAAGACCAAATACAACACTATTATTAACCTCTATTTTTTTTATATCTCTAGTACTATTAGATTTAAATGAAATCCAATACTATTTATCATATACATAGTGTTCATAAAAATTAAATTTAATAGAATAAGATAAACTATTGACCATAATTTTTTAATGATGGTTTTATGACCCTTTTTGCTAATGTGAACTATCATGTGGTGTCATAATTAAAAAATAAAAAGTTATCAATTATATTTGTAGATTTATAGAAAGTAGATGCTTCTAGCCTAAATAGGGTGCCTTACTGAGCGTCCCTATCCAACACCGAATTCTCTCTACTCAATATTCAACCACTCCTCTCAAAGTAATACGCGCCCCAAAATCATTCATTTTTAATACAAAAAACAAGTTCCTAGATGAAATAGAGATACAGATTACATTTGTGATGGTCTTAACCCTTCCATCATTGAAAATTAATCTTACCTCCCCTTATCCCACAATATTTTATGTTGTTATCCTTGAGAGAGTATTCCCACCATCGTAGGTTGCATATGTTTTAAACCACTCCTTGTGAGGATCCATGTGTTAGAATTGTCCTAAATATATCAACCAAAAGTCATCAGAAGCCATGTTGGCAAATATAATAAAATATTTAATAGCCTCACCATTAGAAGATTTATTGATAAAGGAATCATCATTATTTTTCTTCTTATTCTTACATTCCCTTTTGAGATTCCCCCATTTTTTGTATTTCCAACACCTTAATCTACTCTTATCTAGTGGTTTAGACCTTCCCTTGGACTTAGAATGATCCTTTTATTTGTCCAAGTATCACCCTTCTTGTTCTTACCTCTCTCATTGGATATACCTCACACATACAATACATCTTTAGACTCTTTGAAGTCCTCTCTCCTCATTTCCTTTAAGAGGACAATGGAAATAAGGGAATCCAACTTCAAATCACCTATAAAATAACTAATTACAAGGATTATATTATAAAATAACTAAGTACAAGGATCATATTATCCACTTTTCCATTTTGGGAAATTCACCTATCCTATTTCTCTATGTTTCACATAATAATGAAATGAATTTATCCTTTTGATCTATCTTCACAGATATTGGCTATAACTAATTCAAGATTAGATTAAAAGAGTTTAGGTTCTACAATCGAGTCCCCATCCTCAATTTTGATAGAACACAATTTTTTCTTATAAACAACTTATTAAAGAGAGTCTTCGTTTGATATCTCTCTCCTATTCTATTATATAATTTATGATTAATAGTTTTATTAGGAACATTTATTAAAATAGATTCAAACAAACATAATCATAGGGTGCTACATATTTTTTTATCAAATTTTAATCATTCTTCATCCCAACTCTTTTTCAATTTGGTTTCACTCTTCACAAAAATCCATTGATCTCTTTCCTCCAAGAGATCGACCATATTTATATTTCAAAGTTCAAAACCTATGCCATTGAACTTTTCTATCTTCAATTGAGATGAAATTGCAATGATCTCTATCACTTAGAACTCAAAACTACTAGAAAATAGCAACACGGTTCCATAATAGTAAACAACTCAATCAAAAACTCTAAAAGAGGCATCCCTCTCCCTAATCAATCCAACTATGGCTCTAGCACCAAATATTGAAATAAAGTGTGGCTATCTATATAGTAAGATATGTTGATCTTAATGCAACCAAATTCAAGAACAATGATAGGGGAATACACACAAAGTTGGGGACCGAAATGTGGCTACAACCACTTTTCGGTTTATCCAAGACATAAAACAATCGTGCTTCTTCTATGATAAAAATTGAAAAACAAATAGAGGCTAAGCTCATTTGAGACCAACCTCCTTTATCCCCAAAAACCAAATGTGAGTGCATTTTTTAGCACACAATGTTTCCATGATGTACACAAGGTTGAGGAGGTAATTGTTTTAGGTTTTTAGTTATGTAAATTAAAATGAATATAAATTTTGTAATTTATTTTACTCAATACTCTATACTTTTTAGGAATTGAAAATAATTCATACCATAATTCACCAAATGATGAAAACCATAGTGAAGAGAGATCATGACTAAACCCTTAACAAATTCCTCCTTCTATTCCTTTCCATCCTTCTCAAACACGAGATAGCTTAATAGGTGAAATTGAAAACAACACAAGGGAACTCCAACCATTGGTTGATAGATTGGAAAATCCAAATGCAACTAGTTTACATTGAACAACCCTCGCCACCTTACTGGATTATATTATTTTTCATATAGATTATTTGAGTGGCTAAAGAAACATGTAGTCCAATAAAAGGGAGGATACATGAAAATTTTATTCCACAAAATTGTCCTACCAACAAGTGAAAGATAATTTATTTATTTTTGACTTGTTTACAATGTTCATTGATCCAAGAACCAATGCATCCATGCATGCAAATTGCAAGAGATTCCCTAAATTCATTGGTGACAAATCAAGGAATAAGGGACATTTTTTTAGAAAAGTGGTAGATAATTTTTTACCATCCTCCATGGGACAATAACAAGGTCCCATGTGGTATTTTTTGAGGCTAGATTATTTTGATATGCGCCAATTCTAAGGTAGAGGCAAAGGCTCTTAATATGATATAGAGGGGGAACATCATTCCCAAGACTAGGCATAGAGACCCCTAGCTAGGTCGGATATTTAGTATGTCACAATCCATTCCATTGTGAAGGAGACTGTTGATATGGAGACTTTATAGTCTATCATCTCCCTCACACAAACCTTATTACAACATGACAAGCATTTTGCACAAGGTGATGAGGTTGAGACTCTGAAGTATTGAAAATCACCTCACATTTGCTACAACTATGGATCTATCTATGATTATGGGTCCAAGGATTCTTAGGATGCATGAGGCTAAGAGCAGGACATCGATGATATGCTGTTCACACATGAGTTTTTGGATAACACATTTGACATTGATCAGTAAATATTTTTTAATAATGTTATGTAATTTATTTTATTTCTATTATGAATGAAAGTTAATGTAAATAATTGATGAACATTAGGACTCAATGGTAGTGGTCAGACAACAAGTTTCATTGAGATAAGTTTTACTATTTTCAATCATTATGTTTGTAAATAATGTTAGGTATATTAAATGGTAAAACAATGTTGCTTTATTTTTAATTGATGACATTAGTTCAAACTCTATTGAATATTCATGGCATAATAGAGGTGGTCATTGTTGTGGTAGTTTTTTCTTTAATACCTTTGGAAAAGGTATGAGATAGATTAGTAAATTTCATTTTATATTTCTTATTTTATCCCATATTTATTAGTAATTTATTCTCAATGCTTGTCATAGTGGGTCACAACTCTAGTTTGCACACCTTCCCCTTAGACGAATGAAGAAAAGCAACAAATGATTGTAGTGGTATTTAAGTTGAGAGTTACTTTTAAAAAGGTATTTAAAATCAAGATTGGTATGTGTAAGGTGTAAGATAATTTTATATTACTAGATCTTATGATAGATTTGGTCAATCTTCCCGCTTAGGATTGGAGTCTTGGCCATTTTGGGCATTGTGATAAAATCTACATCAATGATGTTTATGATGTAAGAGATAGATGTAAGGTGTATAAGATGGGTTACTATTCAAGGTATGTTGATTATTTTTGTGAGGTGTGAGATATCTTATGAGGATTTAGATGATTAGTTTTGGGTGTGTAGTATTGACCACATGTTTTAGAATACCAATCATGGTATCTTGCATTTGTGTCTCCTATATATTGGTGCCTTGAGATGGTAATAGTATCATGTTGTTTTACAAGTCATTTGAGCACCATTATGCTACCAAATTTTAGAGGGATAAGCTAATGTATTATAACTTTTATTATTAATACAAGCTTGGATCTCTTTGGATGTGGATTTTTTTTGAAAATAACTTTCTTCATGTAAAATCTTTGGTTATGGTTTGTATATACTTTACAAGTTGATTCCTATTTCCATTTATGATTTATCATTGTTATTGAGTTTTTTTGCATTAAAATCATCATACCTCATTGTATAGTTATACTTTGTTTCAACAACATGATTTGTAACATATGATTACTTGATCTCTCAACTCAAAAGTGTATAATAGAAAATAATGCATTCTAAAATATGTAAAATATAATATAATTTTGAATAAGTGTTACTAACAAATTCGTGTTATACAAACTTATCTATCGTGATAAATTAAATATATTATAAACCATGTTTGACATCATATTGAAATAAAAGTCACTTTTTATATCATTTAATTGGAATTGGAAAAGAGAATTAGTTATGATATGTGCAAAGAACTACATGTATTGCATATCTTTTCCAAATGTTCATTTTATAAACAAGTACATAGTGAATTTCTTATGTGACTAATATTTAGTAAAACTAGAACATAGGCTTGAACCAAATCTAAAGCATGACTTTAACCAAAGGTCAAAAGAACTAACTACTTGAGTTTCTTACTATACTTAACATCTAGTTGACTATTGCATTATAAGATCATGATTACTCAAATTAATAAGAAAAGTAATTAAAAATATTATAACCCTAAAATAGAGGACAACATGTCTATCAAGATTCATGGTAAACCCATCTTCTTAGATATAGATAAAATGATTTTTAATTCTAATACTAGAATAGATATCATACTAGACATATCTTACTCTCCTTGATACTATGCAAAATCCTTAAAAATAAACTCCCCACTAAAAACAACGATTTGAAATTGATGTCTTTCATATAAACACAAATTCACAAACTCTAATTCTAGTTATAAATAGCATTCTAAAATATACAACACAATACAAGATTTTATAAGTTCTTTAATTTAAGTTATTATAATAATAATTTACGAAAAAACCAGCATTGGAAACCTCGCCCTCTTCTCATATGCCCCTGAGACAAGAGTCTAGTTAGAAAGCTAGAAAAAGCGAAGAGCAACGGTATATGGATCATCTGATCAAAGGGCAGCAGTATATGGATCAGATCAAAGAGCAACAGTATTTGGATCAGATCAGATCATATATTAATGGAATTACACCCCAAAATTTAACCAACAAAAATGAAAATGAAATATCACAATTTGCAACAAATTTCAACTATTACAGAATTTGACTCTCCACCATTATAACCAAAGATCTAAGTTTCCTTGATATGAAAAACTATTGAAGTATTCTGTCAAACAGTTCACGCCCCTTTTCTATGCTTCCACATTTTGCATACATGTCTACCAAGGTAGTTGCAACAACTACATCCGACGAAATTCCCATCCTCCTTTGACGGATTCCATACCCTGTTAACAAAATACCATTTTGGCATAGGCATGGAGGCTGCTGAAAATGGTTGCGAAGTTTGGCTTTCCACCTGCCAATTGCGTCTGCTTGAAAGTTCCTAAAGCCTTTTCAACAAATCCACTTTGCGTATATCCTACATTCCATGAGACCAGATTTCTTTCACGCACTCGGTCCAACAGCTCACATGCCTTGTCCTTTCGTTTGCTGCTATAACCATATTCACCACGAGGGAATCTGTTTCTTTTATCCATTCAAATTTGTTGAGCGCGAAACGGTGATTTGAATTTGGTTTTGCAGCTTGGCTTATGCGCGGGAATCACACAGCTGACTGCTGACTGCTACGGTTTAGGGGACTGTTTAGGAGAACGGGAAAAGAGTTGGTGAAAGCAACGGACAGCATGGGCCCCACACCATCCACCTAAGTGGTCAACGCTTAGTGTGTGATGGTTAAGCCCAGCCTGTTGAAATCAGCAATGAAGAAAGGAATTTATTGGGAATCAGAGGGTAGAACCCAACTGGAGATTCAAAAGAAGCTGTGAGCATCTCTGTAACAAGCTCTTGAAGCGCTTTGGAGGTTTCATACAGAAGGTTCAGGAGGAAAAGGAACTAGTTTGTTTTGAACGACACAAAGTTTCCTCGGGCATGGGCACAGATGAAGTAGATGAAGGTAATGATAAGCAACATGAAATTTCCTGTGAAGGATGACAAGAAGAAGAAGCCAATGATTTTGATATCCGTCTGATGAATTTCTTCTCTATGAAATCCTCTAGGACCGGATGGAGAGGATGATCCAAATGCTTCAATCCCAGCACATGAAGATGAAGAAGAATCACCCATGGATCGGACAAAAGAAGATGATGGGCATGAGAATCTATTATGCCTGATCAGTGATCGAGAAGATGATTCACAGCTTTGAAGAGGGGAATCTGATAGAGATTGAGCCTCCAGAACAACAATTTCTGAATAGAAGTGAGCAAGAGCTACGTCTACTTCAGAAAGGGGCCATGGGGAGAACTAACATCTATTATTGTTCTCAAGAAGATGAACGTCGGATTATTTAGTAGGTAAAAGAAGTTATTTAGTATGCGAAAGAAGTTAGGACTAGTATATCTATTTTTATATAAAATCTATATAAATAACGTCGAAAGATATTCTTACTTGACCATTGTCTACACTACAAAGGACTGTTAAAAGAATTTGATAGTATGAAAAAGCAGGTTCTATTGTATCAGTGCATCTATGAATCGGTACAAGCTCGTTGTCAAGGAGATGAACTAATTAAAAATGCTTTATTTGATGACGAAGAAGTTAGTATGGAGCTTGTGTGGGATGCAATCGATTGGTACAGGCAATCCATCTTACTTAGCAGAGACAAAGACCTGGAGAATGAAGCCATGACACTAAGCCGAATTAAGAAAGTATACTCGACTATCTTGAAAAATGAACAGAGGGCACATTGTTACCATTTTGAGTGCACCAAAATCGCCCTTGCCATCATGTGTCCACATATAGCAGAATCTGAATGGTATAAATACTCATCATTGAAGGTCCATGAGCACCAGAAGGATATTGTGGATAAAGAGAAAATAGAGCATGACAAGAGGCATGAGCTTGATGCACATAGGCTTCATGAAACAATTGATGTGATTAAGGAGGAAGGGGTCAACAGTGCAAGATCTTTCTTGCAGTTCATTTATCGAGTGTACACTCATCCAAATCCGAAAAAGGGATTGTTGGGTAGCATTGCTTCTACTAAAAATGTTAAAGCAGCTCTCGAAAAAGCCATAGTTTCATACCACCCTAATCATAACATCCGGTATGGTAGGGATTGGCAGGTTCTGGGCGAAGAAATTACAAAAATTCTGAATTATAAATATGAAATCATCAAGAATGTATGAATCGAGATTTTGATGGCATTAAGAAACGCTCATTATCCTTACGACTGTAGAGCAGACATTAATAAGCTCTTGATATCAAATCTAACTATTTCTTGATTTTGATTAAGAAAGTGTATCTAATACCAGGTACAACTGACTTACAACTCTGCAAATATTGCTCAAGTAAGAATGGTAGCACATGTTGTACCTACATACAATGGAAATTTGCCATTGATTAATTCAAATTGATACCTGGAAAAAAAAAGTAGCAAGATATCACTTAATATTCTAAAATTTATGACTCCTAGATTTGAAAACCAAGTTAAAACAATCTATGAATAAATGTGATTTCTACAAAATGCCCAAAAATAAGGGTTCTTGATGATCAAAGATAGACATAAATAATATGTTGTAAGTTCTATGTTCCACGCCTTTACTAAGTTACTTCATAAGCAATGTTGCATCCTCTTATAAACCCTAAATGTCAATAATTCTAGAAAAAAAAGGAAGATATCACTTAATATTCTCATACATCTCCGATTTGACGGATATAGTGAGCAATTACTATCCAACCATCAAGATACACCATGGTCATCGATGGCATGGACATGTATTTCTATAAGACTGAAAATGTACTATTTGACTGTAATATTCTGTGCAAACAAAATTATATATCAAATAATTTCAAATAATAGGGGAGAGGAGCCAATTGTCGTGCGGGGTCCAATAGTCGTGCAGTCAATTGTGATTATTCATATCAATACTAGAATGAATTAATATTATATCTTGTATATATTCATTTCACATATTAAACAAAATATTACCAAATACGTGGCATTATGGGACCAATAGTTGTTCAAGTAAAACAACATAAATACATTCATGAACAAGTGAAATAAATTATTTTTTGTCTCAAATAAAATATGTAAACTATCCACTATAAGTGTGTCATTTATAAAATTAAATGTTTATTTGATAAAATAAGACACTCATTTAAACAAGTATTGTTATCATATGAACAAATATTGTTCTTACGTGTACAACTATTGGGGTAGCAATGTACAAGCATTGGAATATTTAATATTAATAGTTTGTCCTATCACAAATATAAAAGGTGAGCACAATAAAAATCATGTATTTTTTCAATAAATGTGAAGGATTTTCAAAAAAATTTAATGTTCAACTATTGGTCCATTTTTGTTTGATATAAGTTGTAATTTAAATAATTATGTGTTGTTTTTATAACAACAAATAGTTTTTATGTGTTCAACTATTGGTCCATTTGTGTTAAATATAAAAGGTAGAGAAAACAAATATTTATGGTTACCAATAAGCATTTGGTCCATTTAAGTTGCATATAAGTTTTATTTTAAATAAAAATATGATATTTTACAAGCAACAAATGATATTTTGTGTTCGACTATTAAGGGTAGCATGATTAAGTTTTGGTCGAATCTTTCAAAAGTCAAATTTTGGACACTTCTCAGTAGATGCGCTGATGTGGCAAGTTGTGTGATGAGTCACACCTCCAAACCTTAGTTATAGATAAATAAGAGGCTAGTCTACATTTCAAAAAAAAAACGAAGGTCCTACAATATTCCAGTCAATTGCTACATGCTGGCGAAGTTAGCCCGCATGACTACTGGCCCCTCTCCCCTAAAAACCATGTATTTTTTCAATAAATGTGAAGGATTTTCAAAAAAAATTAATGTTCAACTATTGGTCCATTTTTGTTTGATATAAGTTGTAATTTAAATAATTATGTGTTGTTTTTATAACAACAAATAGTTTTTATGTGTTCAACTATTGGTCCATTTGTGTTAAATATAAAAGGTAGAGAAAACAAATATTTATGGTTACCAATAAGCATTTGGTCCATTTAAGTTGTATATAAGTTTTATTTTAAATAAAAATATGATATTTTACAAGCAACAAATGATATTTTGTGTTCGACTATTAGGGGTAGCATGATTAAGTTTTGGTCGAATCTTTCAAAAGTCAAATTTTGGACACTTCTCAGTAGATGCGCTGATGTGGCAAGTTGTATGATGAGTCACACCTCCAAACCTTAGTTATAGATAAATAATAGGCTAGTCTACATTTCAAAAAAAAAAACGAAAGTCCTACGATATTCCAGTCAATCGCTACATGCTGACGAAGTTAGCCCGCACGACTACTGGCCCTCTCCCCTAAAATGATGTGACATGAAAGATTGCCTGTTTAAAAGATAAGAAGCAGGGATTTCAAATGTTTAAGTTATATTATATTATATATTTCCTTTATATATTTATAAGTCGGATTTTGGGAGGGAATGAGAATGCAGAATCCCAACGCCAGTACCAACAGCAATGGGCATACGGATTTCTTACTGCATTGATCCATGGTCAAGCATCCATGTTGGATTTTTCTTCGTCAATTATAGCCGTTAACCCATCCCTAAGAGCTTGCATTTTCCAAGCTTTGATTCTCTGTAGCCTGTCGATCCCCTGATTGGATAGGAACTCCGTGACCTAGCCTCCCTACACACGTGATATGGAGTAGTCAGCTATTAGGGATAAGACTTCCAACCATATCTTTGTCTTCCAACTCACAGCCATTTGGGACGCCACTGCTCTGCTTACAAGTTGGGAGTCCCCTTCGATGTTCACGAAAGTCAGCTTTTTGGATACACAATTTTAGACCTTCCAGGAGTGCAAAGAACTCAACCTCATTGTTTGTGCCATCTGATAGTTTGAATGAATGAATAAATGCATGAAGACTTTTTTAAACGTTCATGAGTTCAAACAGTTTATAAGATCCACAGATAAATTATGTCCAATATATATTGTTATTACTGTTTTGAATGATAAATCCAACACCAGAGATTCCCAGATTGCCTTGTGAAAGTCCATCAAAATTTCAGTTTTTATCTAATCTAATCTAAATATAATATAAATATATAAAGGAAATACATAATATAATATGATATGTACTTAGACATTTGAAATCCATCGTCTCTTCACTTTTTAAACATGCAATCCTTCATGTCACATCATTTTATTATTTGAAACCATTTGATATATAATTCTGTTTGCACAGAATAATACGACCAAATAGTACAGTTTAGCCTCACATGAGTACATGTCCATGCCATTGATGCCTATGGTGCATTGTAATGGTTGGATTGTCGTTGCCAATATAGTGTTGTTATTGTCTTGGGTATGACTCAAGAATTACTCATGCTAAAAGAAAGTTTATAATTTTTATTGTGAGTTTTTTTGAAGTATGAGATAGTTTTATGTGACCTTATTGATGCATGTTGCATTCTCAATTCAAAAGAAAGTCTTAAATTAATATGATTATGCTATTGATATCATTGAATTAGTAGGATATCTTTGTAGATCTATTTAAGACTTTACATAGTTATTGCATTAAGAAAATATTTTGATTGCCATTGTCCTATGTCCAAATATGATTTGATTTTGACACTATTAGCAAGTGTTAGTGGGAAATTGGGTGATAATTAGGCTTGATTTTCATTGATAAATTTGATATAAAGTGGGATGCAGGGTTGGTTGAGTTAATATATACATATTCAACACTATATCTTACTAGTCTCAACACAATATGATTAATAATTATCATTTATATTGGTAGTAATAAATGCAACACTTAGTACCTAGTGAGAAACTTGAAGGGGGTCATAGAGATCCAATGACACCCTTTATTTATCCTAATGGTCACAATTTGTCTCTGCAATCAATGATATTTTCTTGTTGATGCATATTCAACTTAAGATCTATCTTAATGAGATGAGCCTATAAGAGATTTTTAGATGTTCATTTTGAATCGTGAATAATAAAGGTGGTGAGGTCTATTTAGAGATCCCAATGTCCTTAGAGGGAAGTATTATAGTACTGATTTGCTAATTTAGCAACTTGATTAGATTTCTCTACTTACCATTAAGCATTATTAATTGTTGGAAATCATTTAAAGGAACTTTATTGTGATATGCATTAGTAATCAACAAAAATATATGAACTTTGGCCCTAGAATAAATATTGGTAAATGGTGGTTTGTTACATTGTATGGTCTTAAGCCCTTTTATGGTTTTCCTACTATATCATTCTTTCTATTTCAGTCTAATGAGTAGTGTTACTTGAGAGGTTATGAAACCTTGGTATAAGAACTTTTGCATATGTTCCTTGATAGATTTTGTGAGGAGAACTACACGGGACTTTGATCTCACTTAGAAGTAGGTATTTAGGCAGTCCCAAGGTGAAGGATTACTCTATGACCCAAGTTCATAAGGGAGGGTTTAGGTATAACTTCAAGGTTTGGGATTGTTTCTGAACATGATTATTTCTCCATTTTCAATATGCTTCAGCTTGAGGTTAAATATGCATTAGATGGCAGTGACCTCACCTTCCAATTAATGTGTCCCCACCATATAGGTCTAAGCTAATATTTAGAGATAATCCATCATCATTAATCTTATTTACTATGAGGTTTCAAATGTTTGGCTTTCCAAAATACACTCACCTTGTATAAAATTTTACGGTCACTGTCATTATCCTTGGTACTAAGATGAATGTATGAGAAAGCTCTTGGACTTGATGTAACTAAATTAGTTAGAGCTTGAGAGTTGAACATTGCAACTTTGTGTGTTGACTTAGTATAGAAGGTGTATGTAGCCCCTTCACCTTAGGGAGGTTTATCCTTCCAATAAATAAGGGAATGATAATCTTCGACATGATATGGCTATGAAGGAGCTAGGGAAAACTTGCTAACACATATTTAATGAGGATGATGAATTTAGCCATTATGATCTAATGGTGTAAGCAACTCTCATTGAGTATGGTTGGTCTACTTTCTCTAATTATGTACTTAGATTTGTGTTGAGTTTACGAGTCCTTAGAATGACCTTTGTTAACTATGGGAAATTAATCGCAAGTATTACCAATATGGATGACACTTTGTATTTACATGTGTTTTCCAGATAATTGTGTGCTAACCTTTATGATTGGAATTTACCAAAAAACATATGTACTTGAAAGTAGAATATTGCTTAATATTACATTTGTGGATTTAATTTCTATCTATTAGATAACATGTTTCTAAATAATAATTGAATGACCTAAATGGCATTAGAGGCTACCTTGTGAGTTGGTATTTATGTTTACATGCCTAAATGGATGCCAACTTATGTGAGTTCAATGTGTTACTTGAATGTTGGATTTTGACCCTAAAACCTAGAGGACAAGTATATAATGTAATGGATTCCTTTGGGGTAATATAACTAGATTAAATAGACTAGAGTATAAAACCTCAAAATAGTATGTTTTAGATCAAAATTTTGGTACTTTTTAAATGTCACGATGCTAAACTGAGATAACTATAGGAGTTGACTTCTTGGCATCACAATTAGGGTTGAGCAAGGGACTCTATGAGGGTATTGGTAGAGGATGATTTTTTCTCTTAATGTAGCTTGTCCCACTCATCTTGAGGTGATCACCAAAATCATAAAACTTATAATTTTCTTATAGATAAGCTTATTACTCTAATACAAGAGTTAGGGAGTGCACTCTACCAAAAAAAGTATTTATCCATATCATTGGGTTAGCCAAGTTTCACCAATAACATGCAATTGATAGATACAAGTAGGTACCTAATTGTATAAGGTTTAGATAGGATTTCGACAATAGCATATAGGTGATAAATTCCAAGATATACCCTTCTCATGATTTCAATATTGACATTGGTGTGTTAAAATAAATGTGTGCCTCCAATGTTGTTACGGTATGGTTTTCTTAGCTTGATTGTTAATTTAGTCTAAGTGATTGATATTATAAACACTAGTCGGATTTTTGGTAAGACCATATCATATCCTAATTATGTAACATACATTTGTATGATGAAAAATGATTAGTGACTTATGGAAATCTTATTAATGACCTTATGTGATGTATGGTGTTACACTTACACCTTATTGAGTGATGATCTCAAGTAGTATTAGATGCTTTCCCATCATCATAGTTAGTGTAGAGAACCAAAAAGGGATGGGACTGACGGTGTATCCTAGGACACACCAACAATCCTTTTTGGTTGGGATGCACTTAAAGAGTAAGTGTTAATGAGCCAATCAATGGAAAGATCCATGCAATAGTGTCACATCCTCTTCCTATTGTTAGATGATCATTGTATTTGTGTGGTTCAATAATTGTGTACCTATAATGGGAATACAAGCTAATCACCTATGTGTGTGTGACACGAATAGAATCTATCCATGTTGTGTATAGATGATGTATGGTTGAACCAATCACTATTTGAACATGGGTTGTTAGAATGATATGGTCCCTATGTGGTTTTTGTGTGTTCATACACTAATGCTTGGCATGGAACCAATGCTTAAATGGAATGTGGTGTTATCATTATGTTTTAATTGGATTAATTTGAAAACCTAATCTCAATGAATAATTGTGAGTTAAAAGTGAGATCAATGATATCATATAAGAGGAGATGATGAAATCTGTCTATGTTTGGTGTATAAACTACAAAGCCTCTCATTATAAAATGGATATGTAGGTAGGGTCATCATGAATGAACCCTTGAGGTTTAGGTCTTGGTCTAGGGATGACAAATATAACATTGGTATCTTACCATATTTTAGAGTGAGTATCAGAGTGGTAATAGAGAGTTGCTACCATGACTATGATAGGGAAAGTTATGAAAATGGAAATTCAAAATTAGATGGAAGATGCTTGCAGCTTGATCAATTAAGTTAGTACTTGAGAATTGAAAAAAAATAATTTAGTGGTAACCAAGGGGTGGTTATTACACACAATTCATCCTCATTTCTCTTTTTGATGTTGATATTTTTGTGCCATGTATGATTCCAAATACTATGTGCCACATTTATCTTTTGTCCATCTTACAAATTTAACTAAAACCATTTTTTCTATAATGCAAAAATGTGTTTTATAGAAAGGATATTTCCTTGGTACAACATTTCTTCATATTTTGAAACCACGTCATCAACTCATTGAATGACCTACATTAATTTATCTTAAATTCCTAAAACATGATTTAAAACAAATTTAATCTATATCCATAGATTATAACTATATATTAATGTCACTAGGAAAGAAAAACTTTAAAAAATATCTCCTAATATATTCTATATCAAACTATCATTAAAATTAATATTTCACATTTAATTGGTATTTTCACTAATAATGCTCCCATAGAATATGGCATGATCAGGCTTTGACATTGAAAAAAAGGAAATTAAGGTGCAAAAAATGCTCCTTACACTAATCAATGAGGAGAGGCATGTGCAAATAAATTTAATCTTCACAATTACAAAAAAAAAAGGCAAAAAATATACCACAACATAGTTTATGTGTGGAAAACCATTTTAGAGAAAACATTGCACTTCAAAAAGCAAGGGAAATTGTATTATTCAACAACAATGGTTACAATACAATATACAAGCTATGCCTCTACAAGATCATCACTAACATGTAAATTTGGAGTAATTTTCTAGCATAATAATACCTACAAAATAACCATTCTAAATTCCATCTCCAAGAACCATTAAATATATGAATAAAAAACTAGAAACCATCAAATGGTTTTGGAAAACCATGTATAATCCCATTAATTGTCATGAATAGTGATATTATTAATTAAATAATAGAATATTATTCAATTAATAGGGGATAAAAAATTTGCATAAAGATTTATTTAATCAATTATAGAGGAAATGGTTATGTAATTAAGTAATTAATGATGTGTCAATTTTAGGTGTCTACATTTTTCCCCTCTTTGAAGTGGTGTTATGTAGTAGTATCATTTTAAAGAAGAATAAAACTAGTTGGAAGAAGATTGTTAAATTAGGGAAGGTTCCCTAGTCATTCAAGAGAGGAATGACTAGGAGGAATGATGGTAGGGATGATGATGGCCCCTTGAAAGGACATGTAATTTAGGAGAACATGGGTGTGATCTCAAAATGGATGAGAAGATGTAAGGTGATGGGATTAAAAAAATTAAGAGATAGGCGATCAAAGGGATGAAGGGAAAATGGAGGGAGGATGAAATTACTAGTTATGTTGCATTGGACTAAGGACTCTTTATTTGATATAGCTTGAGATGTTATATTCCAAGGTATAAGGAACTAGGGTGACAATGTGTTCTATGTGTAGAAAAAAGATAATTCATAAGAAATCCTATGTCGTATAGCACCATGCTATGGAAGACAATAATATCGTTGTAGTAGGTATGTTACATAGAATGATACATATGCAAGCAAATGATAATGCATACAAACAAGAAAACATTCATACACAAAATGATTCAAAGATAAACATGATGTTTCCCTATTCAATTTGAAAATCCAAGATTGAATGATTGGGTGTGTTTTTTATGTGGGATTGATATATCTTGAAAAAACACAAGGATTGGGAAGGATACATCTCGATGATGATGATGATGATAATGATTTTGATCAAGGCTTGTAGTAAGGCTAGGAACAAGACCAAGGATGTGATTGGATTATCTACATAGATAGTATAACTAGATTGCATGGATTAGGATTAGCTTGTGATATAGGATTGCTAGGAGCATTGGATTGTTAGGAGGGTTGGAATGATGGGAGGGATTGCATTGGATTTTATGGATAACTTAGACTATATCTTGATACCAATGACAAGGGAAAGGGATTAGGGGATAATGGAAGATAAAGTGGATGGGAATATATGGGAAAATATGGTGGATGGATGGGGTTAGGAAATGTCCAAGGACTAGGTGGTGGAGGAGTAACATGTCCCACTCTAGATATGTAATGTATGATAAGGAGCTAGGGTATGCATGAGAGGAGTATGTAGGAGAATAGGGAATATGAGGATGTTTGGACGAGCACTTTGGAGGAAGTGTGAGCATAGGGAGTATGAAAATGATGGGTGGATAAGATGGAAGAATTGATAGGGATGGAGAACGAAAATATGAGGATTTGATCTAATAGGAAGGAGATGGTGGACATTATATGTAGTGAAGGGGAATGGTTGAAACAACTGTGGGAAAGTATACCAAATTCATGTGACATGGTAAGTGGGGATGGTGTTCTTAGGGGGAACAAATTAATGGTTGAAGGTAGTAAAAGAGTAGTGGATAGAGAAGGTACAAGGGGTATGGGATGGATGGAAGTGGATTGTAGAGAAAGGTAGGTTTGTAATGTCCAAAGCATGTGTGGATGTTTTGACCTTGTCCTTTTCAAGATTGAAAGGAAGGTGAAGATATGTGAGAGGATGGGATATGATGGATAGGAAGATACGAGGAAGGATATAAGTAGGATGGGGATGGTTGAGTCTTTCCCCAAAGTGTAGGAGTGCAAGTGGATGGGGGATTATGCATGATTATTATTTTTCAAGTTTTCATCATAGTACTTGCCCAAGGAACTTGCTTGCCAAGTTTTCACCATTGAATTGGTATTTTTCCTTACTATTTTTATGATTTTTCTTTTAATTCTTTAGATTTTTGAATAGGAGAAAGGAGATAGATGGATGGGAATGAAGGATATAAATGATAAATGGATTGGAAGGGTAGTGGAGATGGAGGAACGAATCAAACATCTTGTTTTTATATTGAGGCAAGGGGATCCTATGGAGGATGAATGTTGTAGGTTGGTACACCATTGTTGATTATAAGGTGTACTTCTCCAAGATGCCTTTGGAGTAGGGATGAAGGAGGATGGATTATGCAAAGGTGGGTATTAAATGGATGTGATGGAGAGATATTGTGGGTAATGGATAGGACAATGAAAGGGAGGGGAGATGCAGGGGTGGATAAAGGCCATAGGATCGAAGGGAATTAGGACTAATTTTTGACACATTGTAATGGGTAGGGATTTGTGATAAATTGATGGGATGTCAAAGGATATAAGAAACCAAAATAGATTGAGGAGATTCAATATTCTTAGATGGGAGGTGTTTAGGAGTAGAGAAATCTTTTGGAAGGGTGGATTTGGATGTCATTTTTGGATTTTACATTTAGATACATTGTTGCTTTTTGCTTTGGGATTTATATGGTTTTTTATTTTTATTTTTCTTGGTGGGCCTTTGAGGCCTTTTGTATTTATTTGGATTTTGGATAAGATTTTGGTTTTATTTTTCATGTTGATTTATTGTGACATGGTGATCCTTGAATTTTTGTTGATTCTGTAGACACCTGAATTTGACCACCCCCATATGGTCAAATTCACCCTTGTATTCTTCCATCCCACGTCCTTCATCCATATTAATTAAATAGCTCCTTATTTGATTAATTTTTCATCTTATCCTAATGTCCCCTAAGGTATTTAATAAACCAATTAAATACTTTATCCATTTCATCTCTAAATTAAATAAATACTCCAATTTATTTAATTTAGTCACTTTGGCCTTTATGAATTAAATCAATTTTTAATTCAAATTATTCTCTCTCCAAATGTCACATCCTCCATAATCCTCTCTAATATAGGTTAATTTAATTAATCTGTGATTAGGATGTGCACACCCCTAATCATCATTAGGGTCACATCCTCCATAATCCCTCATTAGCCCAGCTAATCGCATGCTTGCACAACCTTAATCACTTAATTAGGTCAACCTAATCACCATGCCATTTATGGCATGTGTCCTAAGTCAACTTTATTAAATGATTTCTCCATTTGGAGAAGGCATCCCCTTTCCAAAGTGAAATTTTAATTCACTTTTATTCATCTTATACATTTTAAAGAATTTAAAATTTCTTCTCCCATCCCCATGTGGATTTTTGAGGAATTTTCAATTCCTCACTTGTCCTCTCAACCCACATGTGGACAAGGACCTCCTTTATGAGGAGATATTGTCCAAATCCCAAGGTACTATGTAGTACCTCCATGTCATGTCCACCTCATCTCCTCTTTCCATATCACCTACCACATGTCAAGATGTGAGGGCTTGTGAGTTCTCAACACACCCCAACTCTTGATCCTGTCCATCTTGGCTTAACCTGAGCCCTCCATTGTTTAGAGGCATTTCCCCTAAAAATGGTGGAATTTCACTCATTTGGCTAACACACAATCAATCCACTCTAGCATTCAAGCACTCTAGCATCCAAGCATACCTCCATTGTTGCAACACTTAGCACCTCCATATTTCATCTAATCCAATACCCATAATCTCCTTTGCATTCATCTCCATCTTAGCTCCATTTTGCATTAGGTTTTATGTTATTTTGTTAAGGAAAGAGCAAACAAATCAACAATCAACAAGGCCAACCAAAGGAACAATCTAAACAAGGTAAACAATTCCAATTTCTTGTGTTTTTGTTTAGATTCAACTAGGCCAACCTTGAGTGTTTTGTTTGTGTCGTTGATCTCTGCATAATTTAGTTTTTTACATTCTAGTAGGTAAAATTCACTTGCACACATATTTGGCATGCCTAGTGGGACCCATGTCACAGGTCTACTTTATTGTTTGCTTGTTGTTTTAATTTTGTAGGTTCAAATTTGCTACAAAGGGGAAAATCCGCCCCCAATAGGCGAATTTGCAAAACACAGGGGCAAACCCGCCTTAAGAAGGGGCTAAATTTCTATCAACATAGGTGAACACAACTAGGCCCTTCCGTGAAAAAGGGAAGACTTGCAACAACAAAACTAGATCGACAACCACAAAGGTGAGTACACCTCAATCGACAAACTTGCTTAGTCTATAGGCGAATTTGTACGAATCACAGGGGTGAAAGCGCATACGCCCCTCCATACAACAAGTGAAAATGAATATGCCTCTTCTTGCAAATAGGTGAACTTGCTCAACTGACAGGCGAATTTGTCTCACACAGAGGCAAATATTTGGTAAATCCAAAACCTTAAAATTTCTAGTTTCAACTACAAATTTTATTTTGGTTTTGGGATACTAATCTGCTAACTTGTTTGTCTATGACTATGGGATTTCACTAACCATTTATGTAGCTTTTTCCCACATTTGATGAAGGTTGGGGCATCAAACTACTAATTCATGTGCTACAGGATGAGTGGTCAAAGACCCCTAGATTAGATTGTTTATGCATCTTTTTCATACTAATTTAGGCACACATAGACTTAATTAAAGGTTCAATGAACCTTGTTTGTTGTGTTTGGGAGTGAGTTTTTTATGTATCCACTCCTCTTGCACCTTTTGGTGATCGTAGGTGATCACAACTCATTCCAGTCCAGTCCAGTCTACCCGGGAAGTGTTAGTGCATGTAAGCTCTCCCCTTGCGCTATGTGCGAGCTTGGGGACCAACCGAAGCATCTAACATTTCCTTCCCTTAGCGGGACTTTCCTGGGATTTCATCACCTGGGGGATGATCCCAACCATGTGTTACCGGTGGGGTATATAAAGGGGGGAGAGCTAAAGGTGTACCTCAATCCAATCACGTCGTGTTTAGTAAAGCGTCGAAGCAAGGGTGATACCTAGATAAGATGTGCAGAGTTGGTACGAGTTTATAGTACCTCATTGGGGCTCCTGACTCATGCTTGTGACGGGTTGGTGTTCATGATTGTGCCTCACGTACCTAGTGTATATCAAGGACGCATGAGATAGCCTTGTTTATCCTAGATAGAGACCCATGTTTATCACAAGAAAGAGTGATCCAGAGAACCACCCCAAGATCACAGAGTATTGGCCTTGGGATGTCCCCTTAAGATGGTGGGCCTACATCAAGTTTGTAAACCCTTATCACTAATTCTAGGATTGTGTTGCTTGGCATGTTTTCTTGTGCGATATTAGTGCTTGTCGTCAGTCTGAGTCTATCCAACCTACTACTTTTTGTTTTGTGTCTTCAATCCTTTTAATAGTTTTCCCCTACCCTCAGTGGTGAATTTTCTTCTCATAGAGGCAAAATTTCATTGTGGATAGGCGATCTTGCCTTGAACAGGGGTGAATCCGCATCTTGAGTCTAGTTTAGGTCATCCTTTGGGAGAAATTGTCCTTGTCAGGGGTGAATTTTCTTGTGGGTCCTTCCTTTAGGTGACCTCGTGTCCGTGTGTTCCTTTGGAATAGGCGATCTTGCTTCCTTGATAGGCGAGTTTGAATGATCCCCACCCATTTGTTCTTAGAATAGGTGAACCTGTTGTTTGCAGGGGTGAATCCGCATTTGTCTATACTATCCATGTCCACACAATTTAAGATATAGGCGAATCTGATGTCCTCTAGATAGGTGTCTCCATGGCCATCTGTATATTTCAAGAAAGAGGCGAATTTGATCCTTAGATAGGCGATTTTGCATACCGAGTTTGCCTATTTCCTTGTGGGTTTTTGAAGTTATAGGTGATCCCGTCATCACATAGGTGAAGTTGAAACCTTGATAGGTGAAGTTGCATAGCGTGTCCACCTGTTCCTTTTGCATCTCAAGATATAGACAAATTTGAGTCCTAGAAAGAGGCGATTTTGTCAAATGCAGAGGTGATTTTGTCAAACATAGAGGTGATTTTGTCAAATGCAGAGGTGATTTTTCTAATATTAGATAGGAAAACCTATCACTTGGAGGGGTGAAATTTCTACACAGAGAGGCATATGCACTTTCCATTCAAAACTCTCGAGAGTAAACCCTCTGAAGCACTGAAAGCTTGTCATTTTTCGAGTTTGTTGTCGTGATCGAATTTTTTTATCATCCATTTGCCCGTAATCATCATTTTAGTCCATCTGCATTTTTTAAAAGTCATCAAATCCTTAATCTAATCACATAGGTGCATCTTAGGACATCCCTAGACTATATTTCCATCATCATTTCCTTGATCTGAATCCTTTAGACTTCATTTTAGGTCCTTTTTATACAATTGGGCTAGGAAACTAACCCTAATCATCATCATCCATGTTTTCTTGGGATTGTTATCCATCCTAAGTTAGTAACCCCCCATGGCCTTATCAATCTCCTCTAATCGTGAGGAAGGTTTTATGTTGTGATCATCCTGTTATCATCAAGTTAAGCCCCTAAACCTAGTTTAGAGTCAATTTCATCAATCCAATCCTATCAAATCCTCTGATCCCATCAATCATCAAATCAAATCAATTATCCAAATCATCCCACCCAATCCTATTAATCAATCCATCAATCGGTCATCTAATCTAATCAATCCTTTATTCATCATTTAGCTCATCATTTAGGTATACCTTAGAGCTTAGTGTCATTTTAGTCACCTAGCTGTTTTGCATTTTCATGCCCATTACCCGATTGCAATCAAAGAAACTAATGGAAAAACAACAACCTCAGGATGCTCAACCTCATAATCCCCAGGATCAACCCACCAACGGTGGCTCATCACAATCTAATACTGAGGCCCCTTCTCAATATCCTCTTGACGAGAGCATGGTTAATCAACCTGAGCTCACAATTGATGAATACCTCAGTAATCCCACCAATTTGCAAATGACAGATCATCTCCTAGATGAGCGTGGGGACAATATCTTTTTCGCCTTGATCATGAAGGGTATTAAACCTCCATTAGAATTTGACCTATCCAAATATGTCAACATCACGCCTCCTGCACCTCCTCTGTCATAGGACCCTCATAATTCTCATAATGACCCTAGAAATTTGTGCATCCCCCAAGGTCTACCTCAAGAGGGTTGGTATCTGCCTGGATTCGACAACATTGTTCTTTATCAGTTGACACCTCTTGCACCACCCCCTCAGGTTTCAATTTTTGTTATGGGAGCATCGCTTGATCCTAACAAACCTCAGGGCCTTCATCCTAGTAATCCTCTTGGCCTTGGTATGCCGCAAGGTCCATCCAATCCGCAAAGCATGAACATACTGCAAAGTTCAATCCCTATACCGTCTTCTCCACCTCTTCCACCAAACCAATCGGGTCAACTTCCTGGGAATGTTGGGGGCACTGCTTATAATCCTTTCATTGTACCACCACCACCTCCTGGTCATAAACTCGCATCTAACCTACCGCCACCTCCATTCACATCCTAAAAACTACCTCAAGGAACTCTTCTACCACAACAAACCCCTTCATAGCCTCCGCTTCACACTACTATCCCATCACAGCCTCAACAACTACCCTCACATCAAGCTCACGATACTCTGTCTCAACCTCCTCATCAACCGCAAGGTAATCCCCAACACGGTCAAATCCTACAACAAATTCAATAACAACCTCCTCATTCATCGCAGATCACCCCTCAACAACCTTAAATTCCATCACAACCTCCTCATCAACCATCACCATATTACCAAAAAACTCCTCAACATTCACAAATATTGACTCTACCACAACAATCCTCTCAAAAAAATCTAGGCAACCCTGCTACCCAATACCTATACCATCCCCAAAGCTCTTACCGTCCACAAATCACTCCATCCAATCCCAATCCCAATTATTACTACTACACTCCCCAACAATCTTAGCATCAACCACCTTACGTACAACAATCTCAACAGTAGCCATCTCACACTACCCTCCAACAATCCCTACAATATCCCTATTACCAGTAATCCACTCCACAACAACCTCCATATGCTTCCTAGCAACAACCGGTCCATAATTATCAATCCTATCTGTATTATTATCAGCAACCACCAGCTTATCAGTAGCGTGCCTCCTCTTCCTCATATCATCAAACCCCGCCATCATATCAACCACCTTATGTCAATCCACAATCCACATATACCAATCAGTATCAACAAACTCCTTCATATCTACCTCTACTACCACATGATCAAACCATTCCAACTCCATTCCCATCTTATCAACAATATCCCCCTACAATCAGTCCAATCAAGAAGGCCCCTCCTCATCAATACCCATCAACAAGGAGTGGGAAGAAGTAAAAGACGCATTGAGGACTTGCAAGCGGGGACATCCAAAAATTCCTTTAAGTTTGAAGAGATTTGTCCTTATTGGTCCCTCCATCTCACTTGTCCCCTTTCCTAAGCACTTTGAAATGCCCAAGTTTGATACATATAAAGGAAAAGGCGGCCCAAGAACCCACTTGCATGAATTTAATTCACATTGCCAAGAAGTCCTACATAATGATAATTATCTCCTACGTCTATTCCCTAGAATTATGACAGGGATAGCTCTAGACTGGTTCATGGGTCTTCAAAAGGGATTAATCTCTTCCTTCACAGATCTATCACAAAAAATTGTGGCACATTTCTCCTTCAATTTCAAGAAGGATATAGATACCTTAGATATTTTGAAAGAGAAACAACATGAGGGAGAAACCTTCATGAGCTACCTCCAAAGGTGGCATGCCCTGGCTAGTTGATTAAAACCTCATCTCAGTGAGAAGGATATGGTGATCATCTTCATCGCAAATGTCCATCTTGACATGGCATATAATCTTAATTTGCATTGTGTTACCACCTTTTTCAGAAGTCATTAAGAAGGGAACCACCATTGAGAGGGCCCTCGTTGCAAAGGGACAAGTGAAAAGTTTAATTCAGATAAGGACAAATCATCAGGTGATAGATCTTGCTACTAGAATAAGAAAAATAATGATGTCAATGATGGTGTTACTGATACCAAACATGTCCAAGTAACCAGCACCTCATAAATATCTCAATATGTCCCTAATCAAAAATCAGCTCCTAATGTCGTATCTGTACCGCATGGTGCACCTCGTCCTCCTCAACAGTCCAATCAAAATAATCAAGGGAACAATAAACACTCATTCACTCCTTTGGGAGAAACCTTGAGTGTTGTCTTCAACAAGTTGCTTCAAGCAAGCTATCTGATTATCTATCCTATGATGAATCCCTTTGACGAGTCCAAACCAAAGCCTACCTGGTGTAGGGAAAATGAGTATTGCGACTTTCACAAAATAAAGGGTCATACCACTAATAAGTGTCAAGGTATTAAAACTTATATCCAGGATCTTATAGATAGGAGTGATATATTAGTGGATGCAAATTAGGCAACCTTGTCCAATGCTCAACTCCAAATATATCAAAACGCTTTCCCCGAACACAATCAAGGTGCCAACACTTCCAATGCTAATCCTGGGCCTAGCAATAACAACAACCAAGGTAACAACACTAACATCATTAGCTACAAGAATGTACCTTATAACTATGATGACATAGTTATGTGCATCAGTTAGATAGAGCTGCGTGTGTCCATGATCTGTGTTAAAGGCAAAGGCCCGCAATGTGTAGTTACTATGTGTTGCACCTACATATCCATTCTTGGTCCTTCCACGTCATCCCAACCAACTCTTATGAGCTCCCAATATAATATTCTTGATCACCTTGGAAAGACTCCCACTCAGATATCCATTTTGGATTTTCTTAAGTCTTCCCTTATCCATCAATAAATCCCCACCAAAGCTCTCTAGGATACCCACGTGCCTAATGATATAGATCCTACTCAATTAAAAGCCTTAGTAGGACATCTGTCATCTACAAACTAGCTGGGATTTAGTCAAAATGATATGCCCTCAACCGATTTGAACCATAATCGTCCCCTCCATATTGAAGTCCTCGTAGCCCGTCATAAAGTAAAAAGGGTCCTGGTAGATAATGGCTTTTCCCTTAACCATTGTACATTGAAGTTCATAAAGTAGGTAGGATATGCCCAAGTTGACTTGAATAATCAGGTTATCACCATCAAAGCCTATGATAATGAAAAGAGGGATTCTGAAGGCATCATTTGTCTTCTAATTTATGTTGGCCTTGTTGTATAGTACACCACATGCCATGTCCTTGATCTAGACCTTCCATTCAATCTCCTTCTTGGTCACCCATGGATTCATTCCATGTAAGTCATTCCATCCACTTACCATCAGTGCCTAAAATTTCCTTCCAATGGGATGGAGGTAACCATTCATGTTGATCCTCAACCCTTTGAGTATTGGCATGCTCTCAAAGCCTCTTTCCCTCACTCCCGACATTGCTCAGGAGTTGAAGTGGGGCCACCTCAAGCCTCATCCTCCAATCCATCTCACAATCTATCATCCAACACAACATCTACAACATCCACCACATCTGAATCAACCATCACCAAAGTCCAAATCATTAACAAGGGTTGTGGGGAATATGAAAGGTGTATTGCACTCAATGTGGCCACAATTCCACTATCTCCCCGCACGTATGGTAAACCCTCTCAATCCATACTAAAACTAGAAGAAAAGACCAAAAACCTATTGAAATGCACAAGACAAATAAGAGGGGGGTGAATCAGTTGTATCAAATCACTTTACTTCTACCCTTAATCAATTCCACTTTAGCTTCAGTCTATTATTAAGTATGAACATGAAATGTAGATAACAGAAAGAAAACACCAGAGGCACCATATTTACGTGGAAAACCTAATGAGGGAAAAACCACGGTGAGGATTAGCTCACAATATAGTAATAATGCAATACCAAATACAAAGGCTGACCGCTAGAGGGCTCACTGGCCAGATACAAAGGTTCACTACCCAGGTACAAGGGCTCACTGCCTTAAAAGGGACTTGTTATCTAGAAGGAGGCTCACTGCCTACAAAAAATGAAAAAGATAAATAAAGATCCACCACAAGGGCTCCACACATTCTCAACTTGATTAGAAGATTATAGACACCATCAACTCACTGCTTTCAAGAATATAACACATTAAAGTACTATTGCCTCAGTTCACTCTTGCACACTCTACTTTTCGCACTTGTTCACACACTTCACTTGCTTGCTTGATTCATGGATGATGGATGATCAATTCGCAACAACTTGGCTTGCTTTTATACCATCTTCAACCTTAGAAACATTCTCCAAGGTCGACTATACAATTTCAAATTACAAATTCAAATTAGGTCAGCTAATCAACATTCTTGTAGTGGATAAGAATGAGAGAGGAGAAATTACACATTTAATTAGGACCTAAAAAAAATCTTGGATTGATCACACGCTTCCTTAATTCGATGCAAAAACAATGTAATATGTAGACACCAGGTCGACCAAACCTAATGAAAACACCAATGATCTTTGAAGTATGTGCATCTCCAGTAAGATCATCACACATGGATCACTCAACATGTTTCACCAGACATTTTACCATCTCTGAGAACACTTCAGGTACATCCGCAACAACTACAACAAACTTCATTCATGAAAAACTCTTCAACAGTCCAACCGGACCAACTAGCAACATACAGGAGCTCTAGAGCAAGTCTTCCAAAGCACCAAATACTAGGCACATTTTTTAAAACACAAATATTATCAAAATAAGTCATCTCCTAGATCCACAAGATCTAAAACCAAATATCAAAAGATTGTGGAGCCAAAATATTTCTCCCAATCCACAAACAGATAGTTTTGCCAAACCAGATCACACACCGGTGAACACATTTTTCACTCTCCATCAAACCAGAAGCTAAAACTCAAAATATTATCCATTGAAGCTCATGAACACACCTACAGATCCGCACAGGAATAGGATCAACATAGAAGAAATGCAGAGCACAATACCAGAGCACACACTTCAATATTGCCTTCGTTATTTCTCAAATTTTCTCAAAAGCACTTGGAAAAAACACAACTACAACTTCATAGATACAACACCATGTATTCTAAGCACTTATATAGTATCTCAACTATACAAGTACCATTTTCAATCAATGTGAACTATTTTTACATCAATGACAACACCACCAAGCACATCCATAGTTGCAACAAACCCTCACCTCAAAGAATATGAGCTCTACAACATTTTGAGATTTGGGTACACTTCAAGACCAGATGGAAGATGACATCAGCCAATGGGCTTACAAAAAAGAACCAAATCCATCACCTCCCCTTGTAGAATATATTCAAGAAGTCTATCCCCATGCATCAAAGTTGGCTAAAAAATACAATTATCAAGGGGGATGTCTTGGCATAGAAGAGCAAGGAAGATTACAACCTGTTGAGGCACCTATGCGACCAAAACGTGTGGGTCTAGGCTATGACAAAAAATAGAAGGGTCCTACATCATCCTCTAGTACCTTGAATAATGTTAATACGGATGACGGTCTCCTTAAGGACATACCAAAAGAAGATACCATCATACTCTCGTATGATGACACAGATCTCTTATCCCTCTTTGATTCCACATCAGTCTTTACCATTAGCCTTTCCCTCCGCCACCCTAACCTGATCGATTGGGACCTATGAGGTAATGCACCTATCAACACCTTTCCTTCAATGGACACTTATGTGCATCTAATGGGATTGGGGTAAGATGAACACCTCAACTGAAAAAATAGAAAGAAACAAAATTAAAAAGGGTCATCTAGTGAAAAGCTCTTTGAGGCACTTCCTGACTCATCAAAAGTAAAAACAAAGGGTCCATCCAATATTGAAAACCTCGACAAGGTGCTAGAGGATGGGGATGTTCATCTTCCCCTTATAGGAGCTCACTTGTTTGAGCGATCTTCCATCCTAATCAAAGAAACACAAGAGGTTAAATTTGGAACAGAGGAAGATCCTAAAATTACTTCGTAGCCAAATCATTGTCAGAGGAAGAGCATTTCACTATTGTCAGCTTTCTCAAGGAGGGAATTATCAATTTCATATGGGCCTATTCAGACATGTCAGGATTAGATCCTGCACTAGTTGTGCACCATTTGGACGTTCATCTAGATGCTAAACCTGTTAGACAAAAGCTAAGAAAAATGGATCCCCAAGTGGCTTTGCTCATCAAGAAAGAATTGGAGAAACTATTAGAAGATGGGTTCATTATACCTATTGATTATTCTGATTGGATCTCCAACATAGTGTATGTTGCCAAACTGAATGGGAATATCATAATCTGCACAAATTTTTAGGATCTCAATAAAGCTTTTCCAAAGGATGACTTTCCTCTTCCAAACATTGATATGCTAGTTGATCTTACAGTAGGGCATGAGATGTTATCCATTATGGATATATTTTTTGGCTACAACCAAATCAAAATTGCACCAAAAGCTCAACATAAAACTGCCTTCACTACTCCTTGGGGCACCTTATGCTATAATGTCAATGCCCTTTGGCCTTAAAAACATGGGGCCAACCTACTAGCGTGCAATGACTATTATCTTTCATGATCTCATCCACATCATCATGGAAGATTATGTTGATGACTTACTGGGAAAATCTAAGACTAGAGAAGAGCATCCCACAATCCTAAAGAAAAACTTTGATAAGTTAGAGCACTACAAGTTGTGTCTGAATCCGAAGAAATGTGTATTCGAGGTCACATCTGGAAAGATATTAGGCTTCATAATCTCTAGAAGGGGTACTAAGTAGATCCGGCCAAAGTCAAAGCAATCATGGAAATTCCCTCGTCATGTAATCTCAAGCAATTAAGGAGCCTTCAAGGAAAGTTACAGTCCATTAGACGCTTCATAGCCTAGCTTGCCGACAAGTGTCAATTGTTCACTCATCTATTGCACAAAGACATCACCTTCAAGTGGGATTCAAAGTGTCAACAAGGCTTTAAGAAGATTAAGGAGTACTTGGCTCACCCACCTATCTTAATGCCTCCCATTCCAGACAAACCACTTCTATTGTACATCTTAGCTACATCCATTGCACTAGGGGGAATTATTAGAACAACATGATGAGTTCTCTAAGGAACGTGCTATCTATTACATCAGTTGAACACTTGTAGGCTACGAGCTCAACTATTCTCCTATGGAAAAATATTGTATGGTAGTGGTCTTCAGTTCACAAAATATTCTTCACTACATGCTCAGTCATCCCATCAAGCTAATATCAAAGGTAGACCCACTTAAGTACTTGTTATCTAGAACTTCTTTGACTGGTTGTATGGCTAAGTGGATCATGTTGTTGAGTGATTTCGACATAGAATATGTGGATCAAAAGGCAATCAAAGGACAAGTGATAGCAAATCAGTTAGTCGATTCCCCCTTGGTTGATGCTTATCCTTTAGTAGTCAAATTTCTTGATGAAGGGGTTCTTACAGTCATAGAAATAGACACATGGATGCTCTAATTTGATGGGTCATATACACATAATGGAGCTGGTGTAGGTGTTTTATTCGTTACTTCTCAAGGTGGCTATATCCCAAAGTCATTTAGATTATCTCTTCCATGCACCAACAATATTGTTGAGTATGAGGCTTTAATCACTGGCCTTAGAATCGCTATCCAATGGAGCATCACCCGTCTTCGAGTCTTTGGCGACTCTCAACTTATTATCAAATAGGTCAATGATGAGTTTCATACAAAAGATGATAAGATTTTTCCATACAAACGCATGGTGGATGACTTTAAAAAGTATTTTATCTCCATCCAATTTGAACAAATCCCCCCAGAGTCCAAAATAAAGAAGTCAATGCAATGGATACAATTGGTTCCCTTGTTGACATGTTGAAAGATCGCATTGAATGTGAATTTCTTGTTGAGAAACTACTAATACCAGCATATGATGTCCTTGACAGTGAGATGGTGTGTGATATTGTAGGTCCCGATTCACCTTGGTACCATGATATTTATGCCTATCTCCATGACAACATCCTCCCCCCTAATTTTACCCGCAACCAACGAAAATCATTTATCCAACACTCATCCCTATAAATGATTGTGGGAGACACTTTATCATCAAGGGTATGATGGTACACTCTTTCGATGTCTCAATGAATCAAAATCTTGTATTACATTAAATGAAATACATAGTGGTGTTTGTGGGTCCCATTATAATGGCATGGCCTCAACAAAGAAGATTCTTAGAGTTGGATACTATTGGACCACTATGGAACATGATTCCTATGAGTTCGTAAAGAAATGTGTACCTTTCTAATAACATGCAGACTTAATCCATGCTCCAACACAAGACTTGCAATCTATCATAGCACCATGGCCTTTTTCTCCATGGGGTTTTGACTTGATCGGAAAGATTTACCCTCCATCCTTTGATGGCCACACTTTCATTATCACAACCACTGAATACTTTACCAAGTGGGTGGAAGCAATTCCACTCTCTCAAATCACAAGTATTCAAATATCTAAAGTCATTCTTTTCCATATTCTCTGTAGATATGGAATCCCTTCCACCATCATCACCAACAATGGAAAGCCATTCAAAAACAAGTATACGAAGTTATTTTTTGAGACCTACCACATCCAACATGATTGGTTCATTCCCTATTACCCTCAGGGTAATGGTTAAGCAGAAGCAACCAACAAAACCTTGATCAAAATCCTCAAAATGATGGTTAACAATACTGGTCAAGATTGGCATCTCCATCTTCATCCCGCCCTTTGGGCATATCATACCTCCATCCGCACTCCCACTAGCGTCACCCCATACTCTCTTGTGTATGGTGTTGATGCAATCTTTCCAATCGAAGTCGAGATCCCGTCACTTTGAATCTCCTTGAAGAATCTCATCAGTGATGAAGATGCTCGGGTTGCATGTTTAAGTCAGCTTGAACTCTTGGATGAAAAATGTATCAAGGCCAACAATCACCTCCAAGCATATCAGCATTGTCTTAAGAGGAAGTAAACAAGAAGGTATGTCCTCTTCAATTCAACATTGGAGACTTGGTCCTAAAGGAAAACCAACGTACCTAGCAAGATAGAGAAAAGAAGGGAAAGTTTGAACCAAACTAGTTGGGTCCCTATGTTATCACAACAAAATACGGTTTTGGGGAATATAGGCTTGCAACACCTGAAGGAGATCCCCTAGAGGAGCCTATCAATATCATTCATCTAAAGAGGTTCTTTACCTAAGTCAACTAGGTTCTCCTACCTAGAAAAATCCAAAAAAAAAGTAAAAAATCATCAAAAATATATAAAAACCAAAAAAGTCAATAAAAATCTAAAAAGAAAATAATAAAGAGAAATAATCTATCCTATGGTTAAAACCACCCTTGGTGGTGCCTTGGATAAGTAATTTTGGTGAAAAATTGGCAACAAGCACCATTTGTATGGGGCTTAATCATTATCTACCTTGTGTCCTAGTTACTTTATTTTTCCATCCATCCTATTTGCATAGCCTATCCTTATATCCTATCGATCCTTATCCTCCCTCATCGACATCTTGTCATCCATCGCTTGGTATATTTTGATTGAGAATTGGATGATTCAGATCATCTATTCTAAATCTTGAGCTTTTTATCCTACATCTTGAGCTTTCTGTCATCTGTATATCTATGTTGTTTCGTCAGTCTTACGTCAACATCTAGGATCTCTCATCGTGTCAGTCATCATTAGGTCTCCTCTCATCTTTTATCTTTTTTCGAACTACATTTCTCTTGCGCTTTCATGTAGGTAAGGCTAATTGTTTGATCAACCCCTAGGGAATTTGTCTATCTAGTCTTTGTTCTCCATCATGGTCTCCATTGTCCTCTTTCCACTTTTATACATGGTTGATCATCAGTCTTTTATTGAAATATGAGGGATCTCGCTTTCACGTAGGCAAGGCTAATCTTTGATCAACCCCTAAGCCCCTAGGTCTTTAGGGCATGTCTTGTGTCATGTAGCATTGTCAAGTATGTCCCTATTTAGCTGATGCTTACAAACAAGGGTTACTAGTATCATAAGGTTCAATCAGTTTCAAGTATCCTGGGTCATGTTGATCACCTAATCTATTCACCATTTTTGGTCTTAATAGGACGTATCCTTCCTAATTAGACCACATCGATCCCATCCACCTTTTGATTGTAAAGTGCGAAAGTCTTTAATTCAAATAATCTCATAATTCCTTTAATAATTTCATTTCCATTCCATACAATTTCGTAACTCCTTTCATTAAACTTTATTTAATCCAAATGATCCAAAATATCGACTTAAAGTCTACAAAGAGTTTCATCATACATCCAATTACATTCATAAATACGTGTCATCTTTCACAACATTTATAATACAAAATATTGTAAAAGAAATTTACAATTCAAAACTTAGGCATTTTGTCGCCTTAAGGTCCACAATAATCATACAAGACTTAGGAATTCTATTGCCTTAAGTTCTACAATAATTAATTCAAGAATAAAATAATATATATATATCTAGATATCTTCATTTGATCTTCAATCCAACTGCTAATCTTCAAACATGAAGACGAGAACAAGGTTCGGGCGCTTTTTCCGCCCAACCTCGAAGCTTACGCTTCCCCAGAATTCCTTAGTCATTCAAAGAATACCCGACCCTGCATGAATCGCTTAGCAAAAAGAAGTCGACAAGCAGGATGGAATCTGATGCGTGCCTAGTATAACTAGTAATTCCACAAGCATTTTCATTTTTCTAATTCATTTAAGAAACAATAAAGTTTGATACTAGGATATGGTAGAGAGTTATAAATATTCCATTCGTTTCAATGGTTCTTATGTTACTTGTCCAAGTAAAATTTCATGCACGACAAATATTAGTAGTTTTGGAAAAGAAAAACTACACTCTCTATAAACCCATATTCGGCACCCGTCCCAGAAGGTAACTTTCCAAACACATGTCATGCACATTCAATTATCAAGCATGCATGGTTCCATTCAAAATAAAAAATAATTTTTCTCAAACACTTGAAATGCACTTTCATTTTCAAGCAAACATGGTTTTTAATACAATAATTTCACAGTTTTAAATCATAAATAACATTATGTTCAAATTTAAAATAAAATAATAAAATAAATTTAAAAGAAGGTGTATCTCAATTATGTAATCTAAGTACATATTTAAACAAGAATTAAATGAGCACACATTCTCTTGGTTCATTTACTCAATAAATTCAATCACAATTCAATATAATCCTCTTCTAATTTGTTTAATTTTCAAGTAATTATATTTAAAATTATATTTCCTTTTCTTTTCTGTTTTTCCTATTTCTCTTAAAATGTTATCTTTTCAAAATCATAAAAACACCTCATATTACTTATGTTTCGTAGTAATTTTAGTTTCATTTCTAGAGAATTATCAAGTTTCTTTCTTACTTTCAAGCATAAATATTTACATAAAATTATTTAATCTTATCATTATGGAAAATAAAACATTCAACAATTTTTATTTTGTGATATCTTTTCTTTGAGATTTCCAATTCTTTGTTTGTTCAAATAATGAATATAGTTTTCGTTTGAAGGTTTTCTAAATCTACAAACGTGATGTTTCCGGTAAAAATATTCACTAAATGTCATGGAATAAATCTAAAACATGTTGTTTTCTATTTATATTCATTAATATCTAAAACAGAATTTTATAACAAAGAAATCTATTGTTTTTCAATAAATTTTCTGTTCAAGATGTTCAATATCTTTTTGATAAAAACACAGTGATAATTTTCAATAGTTTAAATACAAGAAACAAAAGAAATTGATTCAAATTAAACAAACAACAATCATGAATTTGTTAAGTAATGCTTATTTGATTCTACCTGGTAATTTCCTGAATTTGGAGATGAGTAATTGTTTTTCTGTTCAAAATCCTCTTTTGTTTCTGACTGTGTTTGTGCATGTATCTCAGGCAACAATTTAATTTTTTTGTTTCTACCTCTGTCTAGGTCTCTCCTCCCTCATTTCTACGTACCTCTCTTCCCTACTTCTAGCGCACCTCCTTACCTGTTGCTCACGTGGAATGATTGGAGGGCAGATTTATTCTGTTATAAATTCTTTTTATTTTCTTTTGCTGTTTGGAGTTCTCCCTTCTGCTGGTCGTGCCTCTGTTCTCCTTACCTCTTCTCCCACGCATTCTCCTCTTCCTTCTAGCTGTCTAACTCTCCTCCCTTCAGCTACTTTTCTATTTGCTTCTTTACCCCCGATCCCTCCTTCTCCTCCTACCCACGCACCTTCTTCACCAGTCCTCCTCTTTCCTCCCTTTCCATGCGCCCTCTCCCCTTTCTCCTTGTGTGTTACTTCCCTTCCTCTTCATGTTGTGTTCACCCTCCTTCCTATTTGTTGCACACCTTACCTTCTTTCCCTCTTGCTGCGCATTATCCTCCCTTCTCCCATGCGCCTTCCTCTCTCCTTGCTTCCACACACGCCCTTCCCTGTTCTCTTTTAATTTATGTGAAAACAAAAAGACCAACTCCCTCTCCTAGCCGCACATGGAAGGTTAGATGATTAGCATCCTCATAATAATATGAAAACCTCTTCTTCTCTTCCTCTAGCGCATGGGATAAAACAATCTTTCCCCAAAAAAACTCAAAATAAAATGTGTTTATCCTCCTTTCTTTCCAAAATGGATATTTCTCTCTATCTCCATCTCATGCAAATGATGCCCCTATTAATAAGGTTCGATCCACATTTTATGCTTGAAATCCACAAATAAGGTGGACATAACTCCCAGTTTTATTTGTGATTGCATGCAAAATTTATTGAGAGGTGATTGCTTTCTAATTGCTAACTGTTGTTTTCCATTCAATTTCAATTATAAACGTAATTCGTTTATTTCTAATTTCCATTTAAACATATATTTCCTCTCTCATTTATCAAATGAGAAAATAACAATTAAATCAATAGCACAATTTTTACATTTTGTTCATTTTCACAATTAAAAATTTATTCCAATAATTTAGAATAAAGCATTATTATTTTCAACTAATAATAAAATATTTACACAAAAAAGTAATTCTTTGAATAAAAATCAATTTCCTCACATCAATTATCAAATTGCCATTTGAAACAATATATTCTTTTTCACATAAATTTAAGCAATCGAAATTAACTTATTTTAAATTTCCCATAATAATCATCACGAAAATACATTAAAAATACTAAGTGGTGTGTGAGATTCCATCATCCTTATTAACATCTAATGGCTAAAATGACTCTACCTGATCAATGCTCTCGCCTTCATTCTCGTTCAATTGTTCATGCATTCACTTGCACTTAATTTCACATCAGCAATGACAATCCCCAAATTTCATAATAATGAATTCAAAATCATTTCATTTGCATTTGCATTTCAATTACAATTTAAATTTCATTCTCATTTTCAATTCCAATTTCAATTTCAATCTTAATAATCATCTATCATAAACATGCAAATCTGATGATTTATATTTGCAATTTAAATAATTGATAAAATCAGTACATGACATCCTTCCGCTCTTGGAAGAGACATCATCTCAATGTCTTATTAATCAATCAATAAGCATAGTATCTCAATCAGTAAAACTATCTCAATCATAATGAAATAATAACTAACATATTAGTTCTCAACACATAAGTATAAGCAATTCATAGTAGCATCTACGCTATCCAAGTTCACAACATGTGAATCAAAAACCAGAGTTTCAAGTATCTCATGCATTAAGCAAATACTACTCTAAGAAAGCAATTGTGGAAAATGACGGTCAATCATCACAGAATCCTCCCATGTAGCACTATCCTCAGTGTATTGGTCCCACTGGACCTTGTACTGACTACTATCCCAATTAACGCTAGTCTATAAGCAACTGGATTCATGACTTCCAGTACATCAAAGGGTCCCACAAATATCGGAGCCAACTTCGATGATTTCCCAAAATACATAAGATTTACAAAACATTCATCCTATGCAGTAATCTTGTCCTTTCTAGACCTCACTTCAAGTGTCCTTACTATCACATAGGGAAATCTCATATGCTTCACACATACTTTCTCTGCCAAAGAGCTTTATTCCATAAATACATCCAATATATAATAATAACTATACTTAGTGATCGGAATTCATTGGTCCATGAATTTATCCTTAGTATAACCCAAATAGAAGAGGAATGTCGATGTATTGTACACTACATCATGGGTCCAATCCTTTCCTTTGAATTTACACTTTTAGACAACTCATAAATCGAGTCCATCCGCCACTTACACATTCATTATCCTTACCATAAAGTACTTTCCCTTGATTACTTGTCTATCTCGAGCATAACCTTGCTCCTAGACCCTTATCAATTTTTTATACTGCTCCACATTTAAGCTTTGTTATTAATTAAGTTTCATCAATTACTTCAATCTATTACTCTTTTTTTTACTTTTATCAAGTCTATGATTATATCCAAGCCTTTTTCAGCTTTAATAAAGTTTCCTTTCTTTCCATATAATGGTCCAAACTTCAATTTTAGAAGTTTACAAATCATTCAAGATTTAGTTCACCATTTTACTTATTTGACTAAAATAATATATTGCACATTTATTCAAATAAATGTCTCATGGTATGATTTTGGGTTATACAACCCTATCATTATTTGCTAAACTAAAATAACCTTTCAGGTTTACTAAGCAACTACTTACCCACAATATCTATATTATTTAGGATAAAAATCCTATAAGTCGAGTTTCCAAAACTGTTGGTTTCTTTGATGAGTCTATCCACCAGAACATTATGTTATTCTACTAACATCCACAAATCATTTTGTCTTTTGTTCTACCATTCTCCTTCTAGAATCTCAAGAGAGTTACATGTCCTACCAATGATAACTTTTGGTCTTCATTTCCTGGCATACTAGTCATTACCTTGCTATATTTCATGCACCTTCTTACTCTTTCTTCTTGCGGATGATAATGGATCCTTATCTGACAATTCCCTTTGTCATTCTGATGTTCTAACTCTGACATTATTTTCCTCGTTCCATTCTCGAATCTTCCAAAATTTGGACACATAGGTTCTTTTGTATCCAACAATAGTCTATCCTTTGACTAAGTGATAACCTATTTTGATCTTACGCCATTATTAATCTTCATGTAAATGGTTATAGGTTTGCGGAGATAATTCCCCTTTATCTCAAGACATCCATACCATGGATTTTTCTTTTGTCCTTGGATTATTTTCAGAGATGCAATTCATCTTTTAATTCAATCTAATTTCCTTGATTTAATCTAGTACTAATTTTTGAGTATTAATCCTTGTTCAATCACATTGATCTCTAGATGATAACAAATTTAATTGCATATCTAATCTTCAAGCATAAACATTTAACTCCATGATTTCTTAATTATATAGGAGAGTCTCAACTTCAATATCCATTTTGAGCAAAAGTAACAATTTTGATGTTCTTCTCCTTAAGAGTTTCAACGTTTCTTGCTAAGTGAAAATTCTCTGATGTCCTCCCATGACAATCGATACTTCCTTTTTGAAAGTGTTTCTCTTTTAATATAAGAGCTACTTAAAGTAAAGTCTTGTCAATAATACAACTTCCTTTAACTTAGTAGGCATCCCTCCTATGCTTCTATCCTTATAGAGTTTCATTATCTCCAATGATATTCAATCGCATGAGTAAATCTTAAACCCAATATTCCCTTCCAATTCTTAGGTTGGAATACTTAATTGTTGACTAGTCTGATTGCTTATATATTTCCCGACTCTATATAGTTGTAGTCAAGACCCAATAAACAACTCATTCAATTTTAATTCCTACTTAAAGATGTTAAAGAGTAATCCAGTACGTAATCCAACTTAATAGGTTTTAGTCTCATGAAAAGATCTCTCCAATGGAATGAACTTCTTGTCCCAATAAGGTTATCTTTAACCCAAGGTTTCATTCAAGAGTACGGTAGTGATTAAGTGATTTAATCATTCTCATTAAGAGATTATGGTGTGGTTCACATAATGTCACATCTTACTTTATTTTTCACATAGAAATAACATCGTTATTTAAATTCTCTATAGAAAGTATATAGGAGTATAGAGACACTTTCTTCCAATCACAAGTCTCTTAGATCTTTCCTTGTCAATCCCATAGACAATAATCTTCCTTATCATGATCAAGTTATCTGCTTATTCTTTTCTAAAGCATTGATAATAATAACCTTTGATCTTTAGATCAAATAATCATAAGGTATAAAGGTCATAGTTCTTAACCTTTCCATTTGTCCTTTTTCCCTTGTGGTCATAAAAAGTATGACTTAATTGTCCTTATGACTTGCAAAGAAGTCATACCCAAGTTTTTTCTGGGTGGGGTACTTAGCTGGAGTCAATCCACTCTCTTCCTTCCCCCTCCTTAATGTTTCCACAACTTTCGTTCTTCTCACGTTGAAATTTTAGCAATTTACTTGCTTCTTTGGAAAGGTTTTTTCATTCCTTCTAGTTGACTTTTCTTTGCCTTCCCTTACCTCATGGCATACCTTAAATACACTTTTCTCAAAGTTAGATTTTTCATTGTTTTCTTCTTTTTTTTATCTCATAGATTCGGCATATTGGATCATTCAGTAGGAGATCCAATGAATAATCAGCAACAAATAATATTCCATCTTCCTTCTAATATCCTTTTTAATGGAGGAATATCCATGCTCACAAACCTCTTTTGTTGATGTACTTCTCAACTCAGAGTGTTGCTTTCCTTGTAACTTCTAGTGTCCTGACACATAGAGCCATGTTGAATTCCTTTTCCCTTTTGGAACCATTATTCATAGGTTGTTTGATTCCAAAAACTTCAGTAACCTCATTGATTGTTTCCTCTCACCGTTCTGGTATTTTCTCAATTCCTCGGTACTAACTCTTTTCTAACAAGATCTTTATATTAACATAAGAGTTTAAGTCATGAGTTCCCCAACCCTTGAGGATACTTCCTTCGTTCATATCCTACTTTGAACAATCTAGTTTATGTTGACTTTGCATACATAGATTCATAGTGTTTACATCAATCCAAGAGTTCCTGACTCTTTTACAATTGTAGGTTGCTACAATTCAATTTATATCATTCCTACTCATTCTATTTTTCTTAGAGTCATGTATGTACAGGTTATTCTTCCTAACCTTCCTACATAACTTGATTGCATAATCTTCCGCAATCCTAGGTTTTATCATAAGTTGTTGGTTTAGGAATTCTGATTCCAGGGACGAATCTTTAACTAGCCCCAATTTACACAAGTTAATAATGCTTATATCTTCCTTTTCATTTCTTTAAGTTCTTTTCTCTTGATGTTCTAGCACAAGAAATTTTCAACCTTTATCTTCTGATAATGTTTACGCATTATTGCATAATGAGCTCATAGGTTTCAGTGCAGAACCTGGTTGCTCTGATACCAAATGTAAAGTGCGAAAGTCTTTAATTCAAATAATCTCATAATTCCTTTAATAAGTTAATTTCCATTCCATACAATTTCGTAACTCCTTTCATTAAACTTTATTTAATCCAAATGATCCAAAATATCGACTTAAAGTCTACAAAGAGATTCATCATGCATCCAATTACATTCATAAATACGTGTCATCTTTCATGACATTTATAATACAAAACATTGTAAAAGAAATTTATAATTCGAGACTTAGGCATTTTGTCGCCTTAAGCTCCACAATAATCATACAAGACTTAGGCATTCTGTCACCTTAAGTTCTACAATAATTAATTCAAGAATAAAATAATACATATATGAAGATATCTTCATTTGATCTTCAATCCAACTGCTAATATTCAAACATGAAGACGAGAACAAGTTTTAGGCGCTTTTTCCGCCCAACCTCGAAGCTTACGCTTCCCCGGGATTCCTTAGTCATTCAAAGAATACCCGACCCTGCATGAATCGCTTAGCAAACAAAAGTCAACAAGCAGGATGGAATGTGATGCGTGCCTAGTATAACTAGTAATTCCACAAGCATTTTCATTTTTCTAATTCATTTAAGAAACAAGAAAGTTTGATACTAGGATATGGTAGAGAGTTATAAATATTCCATCTGTTTCAATGGTCCTTATGTTACTTGGCCAAGTAAAATGTCATGCACGACAAATATTAATAGTTTTGGAAAAGAAAAACTACACTCTCTATAAACCCATATTCTGCACGCGTCCCCGAAGGTAACTTTCCAAACACATGTCATGCACATTCAATTATCAAGCATGCATGGTTCCATTCAAAATCAAAAATAATCTTTCTCGAACACATGAAATGCACTTTCATTTTCAAGCAAGCATGGTTTTTAATACAATAATTTCACAGTTTTAAATCACAGATAACATTATGTTCAAATTTAAAATAAAATAATAAAATAAATTTAAAAGAAGGTTTATCTCAAGTATGTAATCTAAGTACATATTTAAACAAGAATTAAATGAGCACACATTCTTTCGGTTCATTTACTCAATAAATTCAATCACAATTCAATATAATCCTCTTCTAATTCGTTTAATTTTCAAGTAATTATATTTCCTTTTCTTTTCTGTTTTTCCTATTTCTCTTAAAATGTTATCTTTTCAAAATCATAAAAACACCTCATATTACTTTTGTTTCGTAGTAATTTTAGTTTCATTTCTAGAGAATTATCAAGTTTCTTTCTTACTTTCAAGCATAAATCTTTACATAAAACTAGAAAACAAAACATTCAGCAATTTTTATTCTGTGATATCTTTTCTTTTAGATTTCCAATTCTTTGTTTGTTAAGATAATGAAAATAGTTTCCGTTTGAAGGTTTTCTAAATCTACAAACGTGTTGTTTCCAGTAAAAATCTTCACTAAATGTCATGGAATAAATCTAAAACATGTTGTTTTCTATTTATATTCATTAATATCTAAAACAGAATTTTATAACAAAGAAATCTATTGTTTTTCAATAAATTTTCTGTTTTTTCAATAAATTTTCTATTCAAGATGTTCAATATCTTTCTGATAAAAACACAGTGATAATTTTCAATAGTTTAAATACAAGAAACAAAAGAAATTGATTCAAATTAAACAAACAACGATCATGAATTTGTTAAATAATGCTTATTTGATTCTACCCAGTAATTTCCTAAATCTGGAGATGAGTAATTATTTTTCTGTACAAAATCCTCTTTTGTTTTTTACTGTGTTTGTGCATGTATCTCAGGCAACAATTTTACTTTTTTGTTTCTACCTCTGTCTGGGTCTCTCCTCCCTTATTTCTATGCACCTCTCTTCCCTACTTTTGGCGCACCTCCTTACCTGTTGCTCATGTGGAATGATTGGAGGGCAGATTTATTTTGTTATAAATTCTTTATTATTTTCTTTTGTTGTTTGGAGTTATCCCTTCTGTTGGCTGCGCCTCTGTTCTCCCTACCTCTTCTCCCATGAATTCTGCTCTGCCTTCTAGCTGCCTAACTCTCCTCCCTTCTGCTCCTTTTCTATTTGCTTCTTCACCCCTGATCCCTCCTTCTCCTCTTGCCCATGCACCTTCTTCACCAGTCCTCCTCTTTCCTCCCTTTCCACGCGCCCTCTCCCCTTTCTCCCTACATATTAATTCCCTTCCTCTTCCTATCATGTCCACCCTCCTTCCTGCTTGTTGCACACCTTACCTTCTTTCCCTCTTGCTGCGCATTATCCTCCCTTCTCCCAAACGCCTTCCTCTCTCCTTGCTTCCACACGTGCCCTTCCCTATTCTCTTTTAATTTATATGAAAACAAAAAGACCAACTCCCTCTTCGGGCCGTGCATGGGAGGTTAGATGATTAGCATCCTCATAATAATATGAAAACCTCTTCTTCTCTTCCTCTAGCGCATGGGATAAAATAGTCTTTCCCTAAAAAAACTCAAAATAAAATGTGTTTTTCCTCCTTTCTTTCCAAAACTGATTTTTCTCTCTATCTCCATCTCATGCAAATGATGCCCTTGTTAATAAGGTTCGATCCACATTTTATGCTTGAACTCTAGAAATAAGGTGGACATACCTCCCAGTTTTATTTGTGATTGCATACAAAATTTATTGAGAGGTGATTGCTTTCTAATTGCTAACTGTTGTTTTCCATTCAATTTCAATTATGAACGTAATTCATTTATTTCTAATGTCCATTTAAACATATATTTCCTCTCTCATTTATCAAATGAGAAAATAACAATTAAATCAATAACACAATTTTTACATTTTGTTCATTTTCACAATTAAAAATTTATTCCAATAATTTAGAATAAAGCATTATTATTTTCAACTAATAATAAAATATTTACACAAAGAAGTAATTCTTTGAATAAAAATCAATTTCCTCACATCAATTATCAAATTGCCATTTGAAACAATATATTCTTTTTCACATAAATTTAAGCAATCGAAATTAACTTATTTTAAATTTCTCATAATAATCATCACGAAAATACATTAAAAATACTAAGTGGTGTGTGAGATTCCATCATCCTTATTAATGTCTAATGGCTAAAACGACTCTACCTAATCAATGTTCTCACATTCATTCTCGTTCAACTGTTCCCGCGTTCACTTGCACTCAATTTCACATCAACAATGACAATCCCCGAATTTCATAATAATGAATTCAAAATCATTTCATTTGCATTTAAATTTCAATTTCAATTTCAATCTCAATTTCAATTTCATTCTCATTTTCAATTCCAATTTCAATTTCAATCTTAATAATCATCTATCATAAACATGCAAATCTGATCATTTATATTTGCAATTTAAATAATTGATAAAATCAGTACGTGACATCCTTCCCCTCTTGGAAGAGACATCATCTTGGTGTCTTATTAATCAATCAATAAGTATAGTATCTCAATCAGTAAAACATAGTATCTCAATCATAATGAAATAATAACTAACATCTTAGTTCTCAACACATAAACATCAGCAATTCATAGTAGCATCCACACTATCCAAGTTCACAACATGTGAATCAAAAACCAGAGTATCAAGTATCTCATGCATTAAGCAAATACTACTTTAAGAAAGCAATTGAGGAAAATGACAGCCAATCGTCACAGAATCCTCCCATGTAGCACTATCCTCAGTGTATTGGTCCCACTGGACCTTGTACTGACTACTATCCTAGTTAACGCTAGTCTATAAGCAACTGGATTCATGACTTCCAGTACAACAAAGGGTCCCACAAATCTCGGAGCCAAATTTGATGATTTCCCAAAATACATAAGATTTACAAAACATTCATCCTATGCAGTAATCTTGTCCTTTCTAGACCTCACTTCAAGTGTCCTTACTATCACATAGGGAAATCTCGTATGCTTCACACATACTTTCTCTCCCAAAGAGCTTTATTCCATAAATACATCCAATATATAATAATAACTATACTTAGTGATTGGAATTCATTGGTCCATGAATTTATCCTTAGTATAACCCAAATAGAAGAGGAACTTCGATGTATTGTACACTACATCATGGGTCCAATCCTTTCCTTTGAATTTACACTTTTAGACAATTCATAAATCAAGTCCATATGCCACTTACACATTCATTATCCTTACCATAAAGTACTTTCCCTTGATTACTTTTCTATCTCGAGCATAACCTTGCTCCTAGACCCTTATCAATTTTTTATACTGCTCCACATTTAAGCTTTGTTATTAATTAAGTTTCATCAATCACTTCGATCTATTACTCTTTTTTTTACTTTTATCAAGTCTATGATTATATCCAAGCCTTTTTCAGCTTTAATAAAGTTTCCTTTCTTTCCATATTATGGTCCAAACTTCAATTTTAGAAGTTTACAAATCATTCAAGATTTAGTTCACCATTTTACTTATTTGACTAAAATAATATATTGCACATTTATTCAAATAAATGTCTCATGGTATGATTTTGGTTTAAACAACCCTATCATTATTTGGTAAACTAAAATAACCTTTCAGGTTTACAAAGCAACTACTTACTCACAATATATATATTATTTAGGATAAAAATCCTATAAGTTGAGTTTCCAAAAACTGTTGGTTTCTTTGATGAGTCTATCCACAAGAACATTATGTTATTCTACTAACATCGACATATCATTTTGTCTTTTGTTCTACCATTTTTCTTCTAGAATCTCAAGAGAGTTACATGTCCTACCAATGATAACTTCCGGTCTTCATTTCCTGGCATACTAGTCATTACCTTGCTATATTTCGTGCAGCTTCTTACTCTTTCTTCTTGTGGATGATAGTGGATCCTTATCCGAAAATTCCCTTTGTCATTCCGATGTTCTAACTCTGATATTATTTTCGTCGTTCCATTCTCGAATCTTCCAAATTTTGGACACATAGGTTCTTTTGTATCCAACAATAGTCTATCCTTTGACTAAGTGATAACCTATTTTGATCTTACGCCATTCTTAATCTTCATGTAAATGGTTATAGGTTTGCGGAGATAATTCCCCTTTATCTCAGGACATCCATACCTTGGATTTTTCTTTTGTCCTTGGATTATTTTCAAATATGCAATTCATCTTTTAATTCAATCTAATTTCCTTGATTTAATCTGGTAAAATATTTTGAGTATTAATCCTCGTTCAATCAAATTGATCTCTAGATAATAACAAATTTAATTGCATATCTAATCTTCAAGCATAAACATTTAACTCCATGATTTCTTAATTATATAGGAGAGTCTCAACTTCAATATCCATTTTGAGCAAAAGTAACAATTCTGATGTTCTTCTCCTTAAGAGTTTCAACATTTCTTGCTAAGTGAAAATTCTATGATGTCCTGCCATGACAATCGATACTTCCTTTTTGAAAGTGTTACTCTTTTAATATAAGAGCTACTTAAAGTAAAGTCTTGTCAATAATACAACTTCCTTTAACTTAGTAGGCATCCCTCCTATGCTTCTATCCTTATAGAGTTTCATTATCTCCAATGATATTCAATCGCATGGGAAAATCTTAAACCCAATATTCCCTTCCAATTCTTAGGTTGGAATCCTTAATTGTTGACTAGTCTGATTGTTTATAGATTTCCCCACTCTATATATCTATAGTCAAGACCCAATGAACAACTCATTCAATTTTAATTCCTACTTAAAGGTGTTAAAGATTAATCCAATACGTAATCCAACTTAATAGGTTTTAGTCTCATGAAAAGATCTCTCTCCAATGGAATGAACTTCTTGTCCCAATAAGGTTATCTTTAACCCAAGGTTTCATTCAAGAGTACGGTATTGATTAAGTGATTTAATCATTCTCATTAAGAGATTATGGTGTGGTTCACATAATGTCACATCTTACTTTATTTTTCACATAGAAATAACATCGTTATTTAAATTCTCTATAGAAAGTATATAGGAGTATAGAGACACTTTCTTCCAATCACGAGTCTCTTAGATCTTTCCTTGTCAATCCCATAGACAATAATCTTCCTTATCATGATCAAGTTATCTGCTTATCCTTTTCTAAAGCATTGATAATAATATCCTTTGATCTTTAGATCAAATAATCATAAGGTATAAAGGTCATAGTTCTTAACCTTTCCATTTGTCCTTTTTCCCTTGTGGTCATAAAAAGTATGACTTAATTGTCCTTATGACTTGCAAAGAAGTCATACCCAAGTTTTTGTTGGGTGGGGTACTTAGTTGATTCAATCCACTCTCTTCCTTCCCCCCCCCCCCCTTAGTGTTTCCGCAACTTTCGTTCTTCTCACGTTGAACTTTTAGCAATTTACTTGCTTCTTTGGAAAGGTTTTTTCATTCCTTCTAGTTGACTTTTCTTTGCCTTCCCTTACCTCATGGCATACCTTAAATACACTTTTCTCAAAGTTAGATTTTTCATTGTTTTCTTCTTTTTTTATCTCACAGATTCCACATATTGGATCATTCAGTAGGAGATCCAATGAATAATCAGCAACAAATAACATTCCATCTTCCTTCTAATATCCTTTTTAATGGAGGAATATCCATGCTCACAAACCTCTTTTGTTGATGTACTTCTCAACTCAGAGTGTTGCTTTCCTTGTAACTTCTAGTGTCCTGACACATAGAGCCATGTTGAATTCCTTTTCCCTTTTGGAACCATTATTCATAAGTTGTTTGATTCCAAAAACTTCAATAACCTCATTGATTGTTTCCTCTCACCGTTCTGGTATTTTCTCAATTCCTCGGTACTAACTCTTTTCTAACAAGATATTTATCTTAACACAAGAGTTTAAGTCATGATTTCCCCAACCCTTGAGGATACTTCCTTCGTTCATATCCTACTTTGAACAATCTAGTTTATGCTAACTTTGCATTCATAGATTCATAGTGTTTACATCAATCCAAGAGTTCCTGACTCTTTTACAATTATAGGTTGCTACAATTCAATTTATATCATTCCTACTCATTCTCTTTTTCTTAGAGTCATGTATGTACAGGTTATTCTTCCTAACCTTCCTACATAACGTGATTGCATAATCTTTCGCAATCCTAGGTTTTATCATAAGTTGTTGGTTTAGGAATTCTAATTCCAAGGACAAATCTTTAACTAGCCCCAATTTACACAAGTTAATAATGCTTATATCTTCCTTTTCACTTCTTTAAGTTCTTTTCTCTTGACGTTCTGGCACGAGAAATTTTCAACCTTTATCTTATGATAATGTTTACGCATTATTGCATAATGAGCTCATAGATTTCAGTGCAAAACCTGGTTGCTCTGATACCAAATGTAAAGTGTGAAAGTCTTTAATTCAAATAATCTCATAATTCCTTTAATAAGTTCATTTCCATTCCATACAATTTCGTAACTCCTTTCATTAAACTTTATTTAATCCAAATGATCCAAAATATCGACTTAAAGTCTACAAAGAGATTCATCATGCATCCAATTACATTCATAAATACGTGTCATCTTTCACAACATTTATAATACAAAACATTGTAAAAGATATTTATAATTCGAGACTTAGGCATTTTGTCGCCTTAAGCTCCACAATAATCATACAAGACTTAGGCATTATGTCACCTTAAGTTCTACAATAATTAATTCAAGAATAAAATAATACATATATGAAGATATCTTCATTTGATCTTCAATCCAACTACTAATATTCAAACATGAAGACGAGAACAAGTTTTAGGCGCTTTTTCCGCCTAACCTCGAAGCTTACGCTTCCCCAGAATTCCTTAGTCATTCAAAGAATACCCGACCCTGCATGAATCTCTTAGCAAACAGAAGTCGACAAGCAGGATGGAATTTGATGCGTGCCTAGTATAACTAGTGATTCCACAAGCATTTTCATTTTTCTAATTCATTTAAGAAACAAGAAATATCGATACTAGGATATGGTAGAGAGTTATAAATATTCCATTTGTTTCAATGGTCCTTATGCTACTTGGCCAAGTAAAATGTCATGCACGACAAATATTAGTAGTTTTTGAAGAGCAAAACTACGCTCTCTATAAACCCATATTCGGCACCCGTCTCAGAAGGTAACTTTCCAAACACATGTCATGCGCATTCAATTATCAAGCATGCATGGGTCCATTCAAAATCAAAAATAATCTTTCTCAAACACATGAAATGCACTTTCATTTTCAAGCAAACATGGTTTTTAATACAATAATTTCCTTGTTTTAAATCACGGTAACATTATGTTCAAATTTAAAATAAAATAATAAAATAAATTTAAAAGAAGGTGTATCTCAATTATGTAATCTAAGTACATATTTAAACAAGAATTAAATGAGCACACATTCTTTCGGTTCATTTACTCAAGAAATTCAAACACAATTCAATATAATCCTCTTCTAATTCGTTTAATTTTCAAGTAATTATATTTAAAATTCTATTTCCTTTTCTTTTCTATTTTTCCTATTTCTCTTAAAATATTATCTTTTCGAAATCATAAAAACACCTCATATTACTTATGTTTCATAGTAATTTTAGTTTCATTTCTAGAGAATTATCAAGTTTCTTTCTTACTTTCAAGCATAAATCTTTACATAAAATTATTTAATCTTATTATTCTAGAAAACAAAACATTCAGCAATTTTTATTCTTTGATATGTTTTCTTTGAGATTTCCAATTCTTTGTATGTTCAAATAATGAATATAGTTTCCATTTGAAGGTTTTCTAAATCTACAAACGTGTTGTTTCCGGTAAAACTCTTCACTAAATATCATGGAATAAATCTAAAACATGGTGTTTTCTGTTTATATTCATTAATATCTAAAACTTAATTTATAACAAAGAAATCTATTGTTTTTCAATAAAAATTTTGTTCAAGATGTTCAATATCTTTCTAATAAAAACATAGTGATAATTTTCAATAGTTTAAATACAAGAAACAAAATAAATTGATC
>CM021102.1:547265919-547291145 GCA_007115665.2 Sequoiadendron giganteum
GTGATGTGTGATAATGACAAGAAATGATGAATTAGAAGAATGTGTTAGACATTTTTAGGTGTCTACATTTTTTCCCTCTTTAAGATAATGTATCTATTATGTTTTTGATAAAGTAAGGAGCATTTACAGGGTGATGTACCCTTTACACATCGAGCCCCATGGGCCAAAAAAGATCAATTCCAAGTATCAAAAAAAGCTAGCCAAAAAATAAAAACAACCAAAAAATAGCACACCGACCACAAACTAACAGCAGAAGCACCAAAACATGGACCAAATAATAGCTAACTGGCATTATCCTAGTTCTTTGATAGGAGGTCCACGGCATCGTCCCCGACCCACTCTTGATTCTCATCTGCATTCTTTCCCTTCAGCTCATCTTTAATCACCACGGACAAAGTGTTGGTGACGAAATGGACCAGCTTCACAGTGAAGCGGGTCAGGCCCCTGAATCTCTTGTCCATCTTGCCCATTCTTTCTTGTAGCACACAACACTCCTCTCCCTCATCGGCAGCCTTCAGGTCCTCAACATGCTCGGCATCCTGTGGGTGCAAAGACTGAGAAGCTGAGTTCTCTTTCGGCTCTTTGTTGTTGTCAGGGATGGTGTGGGGTCCTTTCACATTTTCCTTCTCTTCCTCCTCAGACATCTCCTCCTCCTTATAGTCTTTACTGTCCGACTACTCCTCCTCCGAGTCCACAACCACCTGTCTTTTTTTGTTATTTTTTGCCAATCTCCCGAACCTCTGAATAGTGGTCTCTCCGCCAGTCATAATCGTCGCCTCCACCACCGTGTCACCCTTGGAATCCTTCCCCACAATATTTTTTCCTCTACCCTCTTTCGCCATAGGCTCCATTAAGCCCTTTTTGTCATATTTTCCCTTTTTCTTCGATGTGGTTTTGTAAGCAGTTTTGGCTGAGGTAGCCTTGAGCTCACACAGACTGGATGCAGCACTCATCTAAGCATTACCCACATTACCTTTGAGTTTTTTAGCAGCATGCTTGGGTTTAGGATTATCAGTAGCACTCAAATGGGGTTTTCAAATGGGGCTTTTAGACTCAGTAGGGGATATGTTAGCAATAGCGAGAGGTTCGATTTCCTCCACACGAATAGCAAAAATGGGCTTAGGTGGGCATAAAGCGAGGTGGAAATGATAGAGCCTCATAATAATCCCTTGGTGGAGAGGCAAAGGAGGGATATCTTTTGGGTTAAGGCTAGCAATTTCCTTGCATTTTTCCACTAAACTTTCCAAATCCATAAGCAGAAAGAATGAAAAACTTAACAGAACTTTGTGCCTAAGATGATTCAACAGAGGGAAGTGGTAGAAAAATTAGGTTTTAAATCTACCTTTGAGCGTCACGTATTTCATGAGGGCTAAAAAAACTTGATCCCAGGGTTGCGGAAGGGCCTCCCGTTCAAAACCCAACTGGTTGTAGACTGATGCCTCACTCCCTACAAAGAACGCATTCATGATGTCATTATCTTGGGTCCTAGTGTGTTTCAAATACTTTTTCCCTATGCTCTCCATCCTAGTAGCTTGCACAATCACATCTTCACTAACTTCAAAAGATATTCCTCCCAGCGTCACTCTTCGGTCCTTCCAGGAATTGGAAAATTGCACATAAAGGTTAGGGTCATGACCCACGAGATTCTCCATTAGGGGAGCTAAGCCACCCTCGACACAAATGTGCCAAACCAATAATTTTTTGTAGAATTCACCATAGTTATCAAGCTCGGTCTGCACACGATCCCCAGAGAAGCCGCAATTTGAATGCCCTTGAGCAATGCACATGCTTCCACAATCATAGAAGATTGGAATCCAATTCCCCTAGCATAACCTGCCACAAGATTACCTCTAGAATCTTTGATCACACCTCCTATACTAGCTCTGCCCGGGTTGCCTTTTGCAGCCCCATCAAAATTGATTTTAAACCATTCTCTATCTGAAGGTTCCCAAATGGTGCTTCTCCTAGCCAAGGATTTGGAGCTGTCAAAAGAGCTTGCATCCAACTTCTGATGCCAAGCCTTCGCTATTTGAATTTAACATTTAGTGGGTCCCTTCACCAGAAGTTTCCCCTTGAAGAGGGAGATTTTTTCCTCAATAAGGTGGGCACCAATACCAAAGACCTCCCCAGGACTCATCTCAGTATTTATGAATATCCTATTGTTCCTTTCCTTCCATAAACACCAACAAATAATGGGAGGGACCTGATTCCAAATTTCTCCAGGAAAGGGGTAAAAATAAGGACCACACCAACCCAAAATAAAAGATTTTATATCCTTACAAATGGTCCAAAGAATACCCAATCTTTTAAAATCCAATCTCCAAACTTCAGCAGCAAATGGGCAATGTAGCAGTAAGTGGTCAATAGTTTCCTCACAGTATTTACATAACAAGCATCTATTGGGGATATAAAATTCTCTTTTCCTCAAATTGTCCTGAGTAAGGATCATGTTGTGATAGGCATTCCACTAGAAGAAATTGACTTTTGGGATAATATGGTGGTTCCATACCTTCTTCCAAGGATCAACCACATCACCCTGATTTGTCATTAGATTGTATGCCGATTTGATAGACAAATCGCCTTGTTTGTCCAAGGTCCAAAAAAATTCATCTCCCAAGTAGGATGAGGGAAGCCTAGTAAGATAAAGTAAATCCTAAAGAGACCTAGCTAGGCAACCCAAGAACATAGTCCCTAATGTGGATACCGAAGAACCTCTGGGCCAGCATCTTGAGATTCTTGAAACCAAAAATTTTCAGAGGGGTATCAAGTAACCAAGGATCTTCCTAGAACCTAATCTTATTACCATTGTATATCTTCCATTTTATCCCACTCCTAAGAAGACTCTGTGTGTTGCAAATGCTCCTCTAGGCTAAAGAACCCTAAGGATGAACCTCGGGAAGGCAGCTGACCAAAGGCATGTTCAAAAGATATTTAGAATTCATGATTTTGCACCATTCCTTAGTGTTCCTTATTTGATCCCAACCCACCTTGGCCATCAAGGCCTTGTTAGTGTTGGCTATATCCCTAATCCCAAGGCCACCACAATGTTTGGGCTGACAGACCTTTTTCCATTTTACTAGGCAAAATTTCTTCTTGTCCTTGATCCTAGACCAGAGGAAATTCCTTTGAATTTTTTCAAATTTCTCAGCTATATACCTGGGTATCTTGAAAATGGGGAGGAAGTAAATTGGTATACCTTGAAGAGCAGCAAAAAGAAGTTGAAGCTTATCGGCGTGGCTAAGAATGGAACCTTTTCATCCAGCAAGTTTCCTTTGAATTATTTCAAGTACCGAGTTCCAAAAGCGAGGGGTGACCTCCTTGACAATGAGAGGGAGCCCAAGGTAAACTAAAGGAAGAGTCCCACTCAAGCAGCCCAAAACCACAGTCACCCTAGCCTGAAAGTTAGGATTTTTTTTAAAGAAGTAAATTATGATTTCGTTGTAGTTAATGCATTGACCAGAGCAGGCAATGTAGTTTTTTAGACAATTTTTCCATTTTCTAGCTTCAACCATAGAGGCTTTCCCGAAAAGTAAGGTATCATCCACAAAATGTTGTATCACAATCGGGTCCAAATAAGAGGCAGCTTTGATTCCCTTTTTAGAACCCTCTAACAATAGACTAGCAAAGTTCCTGCTCAACACATCCGTTATCATGATAAATAAATAGGGTGAGAGGGGATCACCCTGTTTGATCCCTCTACCAGTAGAGAAGAACCCAAAGGGGGCCCCATTGACCAGAACAGAGTACTTAACCTAGCAACACATTCCATTATGAGTTTGATCACAGGTTGGTTGAATCCAAACTTGGTCAAGACTTTAGGGATGAAATCCCAAATAACCTTGTCATAGGCTTTTAAAATATCCAATTTGAGGGCCATCCCTGCATAGTTGCATCTGTCCATGGAGTGGAGAAGCTCATGGGTGGTCACAGTAGCATCAAGAATATGACGACCAAAAACAAACCCTTTATGGGTGGGGCTAATGAGTTTGTCAAGAAGGGGTTTGATTTGGTTCACCAAGATCTTGGAGAGGATTTTGTAAAAGGTATTGCATAGGATAATAAGTCAAAAATCAGACATTGATTGAGGATCACCGATCTTAGGGATTAGAGAAATGAAGGTGTGATTTAATTGTTTGAGAATTTTACCATTTTTGAAGAAATCATGAGCAACCAAAACAAGGTCCTCACCCATAATCTCCCAGAAGATCTGAAAGAAAGCAGGGGGAAAACCATCGAGGCTCAGAGCTTTGAATGCCCCCATACTAAACATTTCCAACTGAACCTCCTCCAGAGTAACAACACTAAGAATCCCAAGATTATCATTCTAGGTGATGATGGTCAGTAGCTGGTTTAATAGCAGATTATCCATGGTTGGGTTGGGCTCCTCAGCAAGAGCCGAATAGGCCTCTTGAAAGTAATCAACAGCTAAAAATATAATCTAAGCAGGCGTAGATATCACCTCTCCCCTCATATTAGTTAGTTTAGCAATATGATTCCTTTTCTTATGTTTGATGGCTGACACATGAAAGAAAGAGGTATTCATGTCGCCCTCTTTCAGCCATTGGACCCTAGATTTTTGTTTCCAAAATATTTTTGTATCTATTTTGTTGTTTCAAAGACATGTTGCTAATTTGGAAAAAAATTGTGATAATGATGTCCTATTGTACACCAAAAAATGAAGGGATGATGGCCAGATGGTTGGCTGCCCCCTCAAGAGATCAGCTGAAAAAAAATTAACTTTTTAGGGCAAGCTCATGATAGGTAAACAGGATAGGTTTGATAAGATGGGGACAAAAAATCGACCTAGGCTTTAGATGTTTTGATGTCAATTTGGGTGCAATAAATGCTAGAACATTGTAGTTCATCAAATGCATTAAAGTAGGAATGATGCCTTTGAAACAATAAATTACACTTTTGATCTCCGACGTGATGCATTTGAATGTTTCAAGTCACATTTGAAGATGTCGAGTCGCTTTTGATTTTAGGTTCTCATATGACCTAGTTGGCGTATCACATTTGATTTGGTAATGTGATGCTTTTGATTTTCTAGCTTGCATATGACTTCAAAAAAGTATGCCAAGCTGCTTTTGAAATAGAGAGCTGTAAATTTTGGACTTTTGAGTTGAAGACGAGTTAGTATGGGAGAAAAAATGAGATAGAAGAAATAATTTTGGAATGATTTAGTATGAATAGATGGATAGAATTTGGATGATGATAGATAGATGGATAAATGAATGATGTCAATCAAATATTGATAAAATGAATGATGGATAAATGAATGATTTTGGATTTATCAAAAAATAAGATGGGAAGGATGATTTTTCTTTTTGTTTGGTTATGCTAAAAAATATATAGAGCAATCCTTATTTTGATATAGCAAATAGAAACTATGCACCAAGGTATGAAGAATCAAGGTGGATTTGTATCTATTGTATGGAGTTTTACTCTTTAAACAAATAGGACTATCCTTGTTCATAGATGACATATGAAAAACCTTGTTTGATCATGTGAGAGAATGAAGCTCAAAGCAAGTGAGGCTGCATAAAAGGCATAAAGAACTTGATGTGAAACTATTGTGTATTGCTTGAAACTACCTCTACATGCACAAGGAAAGTATTCACCATGGTATTATTACAGGAACATCCCACAAACATAGCAAACAAAAGCAATGATTATGCCCCATTTTTTTCTCATCTAGACACCAAGAATTTGAATAGCAATGTGGCTTCAAGCAAGCGATGAAAAGAGACAAAAGATAAATAAAAAGAAAAGACTGATTGACAAAACATATCAAAGTCATCATATCTCTTTCTAGAGAGATTGTTGTTGTTATCTAAGATTATGCATATTCCAAGAAAGATATATATGTTAAGGAAATTGTTTGAATGTTGATTTAGATGATGATTTAGGCAATTGACATGGAGGTATTGAATTTGTCTCACCAATGATTGATGCTTTCAATTTTTTGTGAATGTTCTAGGTTTTGATGATTGTTATATTTGCTTTTTCTTGCTTCATCAAAAATGAGTATGATGATAGGTTTACTATGGACAAAGATTTTATTGTGGATGGGTGAGTTCTATTGATTTATTTTTGGTGAATTTTCAAGATTTTTGGAATATTTTTGAACTTTTGACATATTTGAATGTTTTTGGATTTCGACAATATTGAATGTTTTTGGATTTGATATTATCTGAATATTTTTGGATTTTGATATTTTTGAATATTTTTGGATTTTGACATTTTTGAATATTTTTGGATTTTGACATTTTTGAATTTTTTTCAATTTTGAGATATTTGAATATTTTTTATATTCATGTATATTTGAATTTTTTGGATTTTGATATTTATCTTAATATTTTTGGATTTTGACATTTTTGAATATTTTTGGATTTTGACATTTTTGAATACTTTTCAATTTTGAGATATTTGAATGTTTTTGGATTTTGATATATTTTATTGTTTTTTAATTTTTCAAAAGGTGTCCAGATCACTAAGTGAGCTAGAACACATTTATCAAGATTTATTCCAAAGCAGGATGTAGGTGTCTACCCGCAATGTCTAACAATGTATAGGATATTATGAATGGATATAACAAGCATGATGGATGGATATGTGATGGATGGAGAGGATAGGCATTGTGCAAATAGATCTAGGATAAGGGATTTTACTTCCAAGGACTATCTTGTAATAGGATAACATGTTCTAGACCTAGTATGATTATGTGGATGAGGTGAGATATAGGTGATAGTATGGCTTAGAATAATAAATGGTCAACAAAAAATAACTATGTCAATATTTTTCCCTAAAGTATGTTTTGAAGTATATGCCCCTAATCTTTATCAAGATCAAGCTAGATAGGGAAGATGGATGAAAATGGAATGGATTGGATGGATAGTGGTGTGAGGATAAAATGGCATGATGTATGAGATAAGATTCTCCCAATTAGAATGGTGCACATAGATAACCGATTTTATAAATGATGCATGTTTTCTAGGTTTTCACCATGGTAGTTGCCCAAGGTGCAACTGAAGTGGTTTTCACCAAAGAATGATTTGTATCTTTAATTTTTATATTTTTTATATTTTTCTTTTTACTAGTCATCAACTATGTGGAACCACCTAGTGATGTTGATGTACATGGTGTTGTCATAATGTTCCAATAATGTCCTACCTTGAGGAATTGCTTTACATAGATAAGGGAGCTTGTATATAGCCCATGAATGTTATTGTGATCCTTTTTTATACTATATTTGTCCTTATCTAAATACACACATCATGATAGAGTGACATTAGATTCCTTATGATAAAGTGTTACTTCTAGGACATGGTGAATGCGGGATTTGGGATTTTGGGATTTTAGGTGGGATGTTGATTTTTGATGGGGAATATGAGATGTAGATGAATTATTTGGTAGCTTGGATTTTTTATTTTTTATTTTCCAAACTTGGGATGGTAGATGATGGAGTGTGGATATGAAATTTTGAGTGTGTTTGGGATAAAAAAATTCATATATTTTGTGTGTCAATATTGAAGATTTTTTTGAAATACGTGGACACTTTGATAGATGGAAGGCCCTTTTTATTTGGCTCCATAGTTTCATTGACTATATTTGGCTCCATAGTTTCATTGAATATTAGATTTAGATTTAGATTGTATGCTAAAGAATGATCCAATTTGCTTTAGGGTCCATTTTTACTTTATGTGTCCACTTTTCCTTTTGTATTTATTAGCTTCAATAACTAGACCTTGATATTTTTATTTAAAATGATTTTTCTTTTTATGGTGCCAATTAGTGGGTGGAAGGATTTTGGAATGATGGTTTATGACGTGGATGGTTGGAGCATTGGAAACAACCTCATTATCAGACTATTCATGACTCCTTTGGTGATGTTTGTATTATATAAATTTTCCCTTGGTATCATGAAGGAACCACTAACATCATTAGATTTCTTGATTGGTGAAAAACCAATACCTCGATATTTAGGATTGTCAAAAACTGCATTGGCTCTAGAATACCATGTTTATGTATACCTAATCATTTTCCTTGATAATTCATCCATTGACAAATTCGGCTAGCAATAGGATATGTATGATTTTGGAAACAAAGTGATAATTCTTCTTTGTGTTGTATTGAATCCTCAATGGTTGTTGTCTTCTCATTAGTAAGAAATCTTGCTCTGACAAAATTGAGTGATCTAATTTTATAGGATATTGGTGCTTTTTCATTATGTCGGATGTTGATCGCATCTATAATAACATTTTTATCAATATCTTTGATATAAGTTTGAGGACTAAGGAATTCGGATTGCTCTTCAAAAAAAATTGGTTCCTCAAAGTTGATATAAAAACCCTCTTCATGGTCATTTGTTGGAATATCATCATGGAATCCCATGAACTTAGCTATAGCTTCATCATTTTCAAACATGTATAGAGTGGAAGACTCTTGTTTTGGCTAATAAGGAGGATATCTTCTATGTGCCCTATGGAAGTAAGTGTCTCATTTGTGGAAGTGGAAGCTATTAGAATACAGATGGGATCAATCATTTTTTGGCTCATGAACAGGATGGAAAGGATTGATGGGATCATTATGGAACTCTAAAGATATGGGGTATGGATCAATGATAGGATGAGATTGGAGGATTTGGATAACTTGATCTTGATTCATTTTAAATATTTTCTTTATACTTTGGATTGTATTCTTGACATGGATTTGGATTTAAAGATGGAACATGAATAAGGGACTCTTGGCAGTCTCAAAGTGTTGGCATGGAGGTAATGGATTTTGAGTAGATATGATAGGTGATAGGATGCATGATAGTACTTGGACTAGGATTTCTTGGTCATAGATTGTACTTGTATCAAAATTTGGATTATCTTGGAGTTCATGATTATCTATCATGGATAGCCCTTGGAGAAGATCTTGAAAAGTGTCATTATTAGGTGAGTAGTTTGATGGGGATGGTGTGGATTGATGTTTCAAAGGTCTCAAGGATGAGATGCAGGCTTCTTGTGGAAGCTTCTTCAATGTGGCCTATTATGGAGTCAAATGAGGTATATATGTTATGGCTATGACTATTATTGGTGAAATTATTTTGGGATGAGCCATTGCTAGACATAGATGGATGGTTTTGATCATGTGTGGGAAAAGTATCTTGATATATGTCAAATTTCTCATTATGTGGGTGATGATATTGTTGATGTGATATTGGATTCTTGGATATGTCCTACTATGTTATTATATGAATGATTGAATTTTTTATAGTTCCTTATTTTACCAGAGCCATTTCCTTTACCATGGTTTTGGATTGGATTCTTGTAAATTCTTAAGTCATAGGTGCTCCAAGACGTTGTTCAATATTGACTTATACCTTGATCAACAAGGTCTTGTATAAGGTTCTTGAGTCTCATGCAATTTGGTGTTTTATGACCCTTTGTCCTATGGTATTCACAATAATCATTATTATTATACCATAAGGTTTAAATTCAGGTTCATCATAGTTTCTAAGCTCTGGAATCTTGATGAGATTGGTTTGAATTAACTTGTTAAAAGCTAACTCAATTGGATCCCCTAAGTGAATGTACTAACATCTAGTGGTGTTATTGTTGGGTCTTAGTGGTCCTCTTGGAAGATTCATATTTTGATTGTTTTGCTGATTTTTTGGTGGGGGGTTGTATGTTTTGTACAAACTTTGCATTCATTGTTAGAGTAATAATTTATTTCACTTAATTAATTTAATCATATTGGTTACTTAATTAAGTCACTTTTCACTTTAAATTTACTTAAGCTAAACTTAGGCACATTAATAAATACTTATTTATTAATTATTAAGTGTGAACACTAGGGTTTATTTTTAGGTTTTGATCTCCTTTCTTAAGGATTGATCTTGTTGATGGTGAGAATGACACAAACAACGTTAAACAGAATATCTCTACTCTATTTCTCTTGAAAAAGAAAGAAAACATATAGTAGCCTAACTCCCAAGGTCCTGGTAGTTGGTTCTCAACTGTTTGGTGTCACTCAATTGGTCCATGCAACTGTAATATTCAAGGGTCCTTTGTCGGTAATAAGGAATGAAAGCAATGACTGATTCATCGAACTGTTCTTAATGAAAAGGGGGTTTTAAATAAAATAAAAAAAGATAGATCAGGGCGTACATCAGTGAAACATGAATAAAACTTATCTAATATCTAGACATATATTTTCAACAATGAATGTTCTTCCAACAGATCAAGAAAACCATAGCATGATGCAATTTACAGAATAGTCCATACTATTGCATGCATCTAAGGTGCTTAATTTAACATCACAATCACACATCATAAATATTTTAAAGATTCCAAAAGAACACACTCTCATTCATTGCCAAGATCATAGATCAACAGACTTCCAATAATTCAATCCATAAATAATTTAACGAAATAATCATTAAATCTGGTTTCTTCTAAGGATTTTCATCACAAAAGAAACACTTATGCTTCAGCACAATCACTGGCATATAGATAGACTATAATTCATCAACCTTATCCAATAAATTCAATTCCAACACCATATTGCGTAAAAACCTGTATTTATTTCAACTGTAAATAAAATAACAAAGTATCTCTGTAAAATCTATGAAAAATTCTCTCCTACTAACAGGTGGCTAATCATATTCTCATCAGCCGACCCTTTACAATATGATACCCCACAGGTATTTATAGATGTACAAAAATATGAAGTCCTCCCTAACTGAAGTCGAGATCCACCTTTTCAAGAACTCAAATTTTCTTGGAAACTCAAATCAACTGATCTCTAGTTCCCACATTGATCACTTAGTAAACTAGAGAGAAGAAGAGAGAAAAGAAAACAAAGCCATGCGCCTCTAAGACTTCCAGTTATGCATGCAAAGGAGAAAATAAAGTCATGCATGCATGAGACTATCAATTATGCATGTGAATTTTGCTCTGAAGTGTACTCATCATAACTAGAGAAGACCTGTTGAAGCATATCCAAATCTGGTCCATCAATCCAACTGTCTTCGAACTTGATCCTCTCCAATTCCGTAGCAGAAAATCCTCTCATGTCTTTTAACTTTTTCAACTCCCTTTTAGTAGCCCTTACCTCTTCTTTAATATCCATTAACCGATCCAACAGCAGATCCTATCCATCATCTCCCTTTTGCACGACCTCCTTAAGTCTATCATCCCATTTCTCTTTTAATTGACTCAAAGGTAGGCCTTCCTTTACCGGTATATCAAAATTTACTATAATAGCAACAACCACTTCTAACTCATCAAGCTATTCATTTAGATCCTTCCTAGAATCTTGAACTTCATTCGTATATTTGTGCAAAAAGTCGGATCTAAACCGGACTATACTGGAGGTATTTTCCAAGAAATATTTGTTGTCCTCTTCAAGTATTGACTACTCTAGAAGAGTAGACTTCGGTAATTTATTAATCTCTTTCAGCTTCTAGATATATCCCCTATACTCCTCCTCTTGTTCTCCCAATGCTTTGGCATACTAATTCATCTCTTCTATTAACTCCATTGTCATCTTGTGAATCTCAAAACTGCTGCCCAGCACCTCACCTATCTCCTGATTAAGCCTGTCGGTCCACCTATCCATCATCTCAGCCTTACTCCTTATCTGCACCAAATCATCCACCTCTCTCTTGCTAAGAAAAATTGGTGTCTCAATGGTGGTACTTTTTTGTGACCTTGGAGCAGAAACATTCTTCAAGAAAGTGTGTAGTTGATCCAATTGAGCCTTAAGCTCATCCTTCCTCTATTTATCCTTCATCATTCTTGATTTGTTGGATGATGCTACCACATCAATCAAGTTCATTTGTTGATCTCTTGTGGGTCTTCCCAAATTAACCATGCCTAACTGGTAATCACTTAGCTGCATATACCCCACATCCTTTTCCACCACTGGTGTTGCACATTCAGTAACAATTTCTCGTCCTTCAATGAGTCTAGTGGAATGCAGAATCTTAGCCTTCTTTTTGTGTCTTTCTTTTTCAATCTCTTTCATCATATCATCCCAATTAAGAGGTTGTGAGGGTGTCACTGATCTCTTCTGAAGATCAATTTTTAACCAAGTGGGAGCACTTGGAGTAGTGGTCATTATAGTTGAAGAAGAAGCAGCAGTAGTAGAGGGTTGTAGCACATTAACCTTAGGTTGAGAATCAACCTTTTGTACATTCGGTTGTTCTTGCTCTACATTGTTCTGTGCAAGCTTTTCAGCTTCCTCCTTGTCCTTTTGTTCCTGTATCCTCTTGTCTTCTTCCTTCTTCAATTTTTCCTCTTCTAACCTCTTCTCCTCAAGCACCTGATTTCTCTCTTCTTCCAATGCCTTAAGTCTATCCGCATCTTCCTTTTCCTTTTGTAGCTTTCTGGCCAGCTCCTCAACATCCTTCTCTTTTTCTTTAAGTTTTGCTTCCTCCTTCTTCTTATAGGCTTCTTCAACAAGCTTCAATTTGGCCACCAGGGCTTCTCTCTCCCTTCGTTGCTTTGCTTTTTCCTCCTCCAGATCATGAATTTTCTGCACCAACTCTAGCTTATCATTCTCTTCCTTGGTCCTAAACTCCTATTCCCTTTGCCTTTGTTGTTTCTGTAATTCATCAGCTCTTCGCTTGGCTTCCATTTGTTGTTGTTGAAGGAAGGCATCTTCTTGTACCTTAGCATCTATTGCCTTCTATTTTTTCATTTCTTCTGCGTGTTCTTGAGCATCTGAAGCTCTCTTTGCTTACTCAAATAGTGCCCATTGATCTTCCTCTGTTAGCGCATGCTCAGTTTCCTCTTCGAGAGGCATCTTTTCTTATGCATCCTTCTCTGATAAGGTCTCATCAGAGTCTATTTCAACATCATGGATCTCCAACTCTACTCCTTTTCCCTTCAATGCTTCATCTATACCATGAAGAGTTCCTTCAGGAATCTCTCCACCTGGTTGCTCCATAAGAGGGACTTGAGCAGATGACTCACCTATTGCTGGTGTTGAAACCATAGTTCCTATTTGGGCATCCTCTTCTTTTACTCCAAGTAAATCTTGAGTAGAGGCTTCAAGTGTGATTTCTTCAATATCAGGAGGGAAGAAATCCCAAGGCTCTTTGGGAGAAAATTTCCTCTTGATTCTCTTATATCCCTTCCCCTTCTTAGGAGTTGAAGCCCCAGATGTTTTGGCTCTTAGAACAGCCCAGTGGATACTCCTATCCAAGACTGGTCTCCCTATTTTCTTGATTTCAATGGTCTCCTCACCATCCCAATCTACCAAATCTAAACTTTTGGTACCAATGTTCAATGCTTCATATGATGGATCCAACACAACTCCATCATCTACTAATGTATCAGGAATATCATCTTTGATCCTAAATTCTACCATGAGTGAAATAGGCAATCTCTCATAATTCCTCTTCCTGAGGTCATATTCATCCTGAAGATCACTCCAAAATTCCTCTAGCAAGTTCAAGTGTTTTTCAAAGACCGAAGCCAGCAAAGCATTCATCTTCTTTTTTGGATCAAAGTACTTTCGAGCAATATACAAACCCAACTTTAAATGTATCAATTCACTGCAAACCACCTTAGCTCCCACAAGGTGTGGGAAGTTGTATTCACCAAATTGCATGGGGAACTTGTGACAACCTGGCTCGTGTTTTAACCCAAATCGGGCATTGACCCCCAAAGCTTGATAGACAAACTCCATCAAAATCATCCTGTTGCTACAACACCTTGGAAGTAAGTGGGGATGACCCTCAAATCCTGCCAACCTGAAATAAGTGAACTTGGGGTATTGGATATACCAACATCCCCATTCTGTGATAAAGGCCATGGCTTCCTGGATCAATCTGTACCCTGCATCTCCATTAAGCTAGTTAATGACTACATATAAGAATGCATCATTAACTCTTCTAAATTGTGTTTTAGAAACTTATAGGGATAGCTGATCATAATGATCCCATACTCTCTTTTGTCCATTAGCTTCTCCCAATATTCCTACTTTATTCAAACCTGGAAAGATGCCTCCTTTAGCTGCTACATAGACAACATAAGAAGTCATGAAAAAGCTCTTGGTTTCCCTTATTCTGGTTAACTAATCATGAATGGTATCTGAGACAATCATCAATGAATCAAATTGTTGATTGCCATTAAAGATTGTCTGAATGAAGGGAAACATACATTCCTTGAAATGAAATGCATCCCTCTTCCCAAAGGTTCTAGACAACATCATTATCAGGTCTGATACCTCTTTGTAAAATTTTGTCCTCTTTGGTTGATCATGAAGCTTTGTCAGAGACTTCTTCTCTGTTCTCAACCACTTCTTGTTCAAGTGAGCCTTATTAGCCTCCTTATGTTTTTTATATATCCCTAAAGCATCTGCTTCATTCAACTTTACCAAGTTCTTTTGATCAAGGACACTAAATATGTGCAGAAACATTTGAGGAGTTAGGTCTATGATCACATTGTCTTGTGAATCCATACATTGTCTAGTGGCCAGATTGTAAGCCCCTTCTGCTATCATAATCAATTTTGGGCATTGCATGGATAGAGGAAATATAGTGATGTGAGCCAAGCCAGACTCAACTATTCTTCTAGTTCTCCCTGTTACATCCTCGGTGAATGTTTTTGAATATAACTCCTCAAAATTGAATGGGCCTAGATTGGTGTCAGTTACATCAGACCAATCAAATTCCACTTTGCTGATAGTGACGGCATGACCCCTATGGTTATACCTCAAGGTATAAGGCAACTGCTCTGGCTTAATCTTCTTAGGCTTAGTTGATGCCTTTGAAGTTTCTACAGGCTGATTCCTTTGGGAAGCTTCTCCTGATACTCCTGACATTCTTTAGCTTCCTGCAATATAACCTCAAATTAGATCTTTGAGAAAACATAACAACATATGCTTTAAAATCTTACCTTCATTATATATACCGGTAGAACCAGGCAGAAAACACTCTAACTAGTATATTTTTTAACACATTGTCAAGATCGAAGCCAAAATCATTATTGAGATTATAGTAATAACAAGCAGGATCGAAATCAGAATTGGAATGGTAACCGGAATCGAAATCAAAACGAAAATTGATTTGGTTCCATGAAGATTTTCGAATTTTATATTCAATTCTGCTTCCGCTTTCGCTTCCGCCTGGGTTACCATTATTTGGAAAGCCTACTTCTTATTGTAAGCGGAGTCAGAGACGGGATGGTAATGGAATTGATACTTATTACAAAACATGGTTCAAAGTCTAAATCGATTCTGATCCCGCCTCCACCTAGAATAACCATGACATCATAAGAGATTTTAACCAAATGATAAATGACATCGTGATTTAAGGACTAGGTCATAAAAAAATGAAAGGGGCTTAAAATAACCTACACAAGACCATCCCCATATAGCCGAGAGGCAACTGTACTAATTAGGGCATCATATTTAAAACAAGAACACATCAAAACCCTAAATCACAAAACCCTCGATTTCAAATAATCAGGGCACAAACTTAACCCCATCCAAATTAATTAGATTCAAAATGCAACAGGCTTCCTACGTAAAATCATCATTTAGCAAACCCTACAAATGTAAAAATAGTAACTAATCTATGCATTTAAAAACTAAGGCACCACGATACGATCACGATTAAAATGTGAAAATGACCATGTCAAAAACAAACAAACTAGAAACAAAACCAGAAAAGCAGAAAATGAAAACAAGAAAACTAAACAAAAGAGAAAGAAAAAATGAATCACATGAACTCACAATAGAACCGAGAATCATGAATTCGCACGAAACCAATGACTGAAGAAAAATGAAAAACGTGAAACAAAATGAAAGAGAAGAACTGAAAACCCTACCTCAAACACAAATAAATAGGTTAGTCCCTTGAAGCAATCCACGCATAATTTTCTCCCTTTCAATCGAATCACACGCACATATGCTCCACTGCAACTCTTGTTCACTCTTTGATCTTTTAAAAATAATGATAACTACCATTTAATCCCTATTTAAGGTAAAAACTCACAGTTTCATACGTGTAGAGATACTATAATTAATGCCATAAATGTGGCAGAGCAAAGTCAGAACTACAGAGGGAACTGGCACATTAAAGTTGTGCAACTTTAGTAAAGTCAACGACCCAAAAATGGCGGGAGCGAAATCAGAATGAAAACTGATTTTGAAACTTGGGTAATTTCCCAACTCGGTTCACATTCCAGGTCCAGTTCCACCGACAAAGAAGAAATCAAAACCAACAACAAAATAAAAACATAAAAACTAAAACAAGACAAAACTTAACACAAAACCTAAGTCTAAAAAAATGTCCAAAAAGCGGAGGCAAAGGCGGAACGGGATTTGACTTTGAAACTTTGCATAAATCCAAGCTTAACTTCCACTCCGGTTCTGGCTCCAACAAAGACAAAAAAAAAAAGGGCAAAAGAAGACTGTCAGGATGTGGATCGGAACCAAACTTTGAAACAAGTTTCAAAACCCGATTCGGTTTTGGCTCTAGTTCCGACAAAATAAACCAAAGTAAAACAAAGTGTTGGAAAAGAAAAACTCCAAACTTTGTATGAAAAACAACCAAGGAAAAAACACAAAGGGGGACCCATTTTGACTAAGGTGAAAGATGGGGTGGTTATGCAAGGCATAACAAATGGTGACTCGGATGGGAAAATGGTTTACCCATTTTCAAGACACCCAAGAAAAAATTCAGTCACCCTAAAACTACTTGGCTTATGAAACATGTTAACTTGAATAAGATCAGATATATATAGAATAAGGTTGAGTTGAAATCTCAGATGTATGTGCTCATGAGTTATTTTTGAATCTGATTCTGTGCGTATATTGTGCATCATTCTTGATAGATACCTTCTCTGCTCCTGAACAACTATACCTAAGATTCAAGCTACATAGGTTGATTCCTTTAACTATTGTGCAATAAAATCATGGGTATTGCTCCACTGCCAGACAGGCGTCCATAGCCCCAACGGAGATACCTCTAGTTCTCTCAAATCATTTCTCTACTGCCATCCAAGCCTCCATAGCCCCGATAGAGATACTTGATTACCCATTTGATGTTGAGTTTTCCTTTTCTTTCTTTCTTTTCATTCATCATTTTTTTTGTTTAAGCTTCACTTGTGGAAATCTTTCATGCACCTTCCTCAATACTCAAACACAATTGATCTGAAATGTGGGTTGAGAACTACAATGGATTTCATGATAGTCTTGGAATCATATTTTTCACTTGAATCAAAGGTAGATCCATTCTAAAACAGATAAGTATTTACTTAGACAAATGTTTTCTAATTTGGTGACATATTTTTTATCATAATTCATGAGATATTCACCATTTATCTTCTATCCTTAATAACTTTTCAAACCCAGATTAGAATGGTCATAAAACATGAGTTTCAGAATGAAATCCTTTTCAAATGATGATGATGAAAATACCTAAACCAATTTCTCTCCTAGTGCCAGTAGCATAATTTGAATAACAACCCCTTGTCTTGAGATGGACAAAAATGAAGATCCCCAACGAAACAAGACAAAACAAAATAAACAAAAACAAACAAAAAGAACAAACAAAAACAAAACTTAATTACATATGATACAGTATAATACATTCTCTTTAAAACATCAGACCTTTCATGAACCAAAATAGTGCTTGAGAAATTGACCATTAACTGGTAATGGAATAGGCTCTCCTGTTAAGGTACCTAAATGAAAAGCATTCTCGCCTAGTATCTCAGCCACTTGATACGGACCTAACCAAAGTCTATCAAACTTTTGGTGATCTCCTTTCTTTTCTCTGGCTTTATCCCATAGTAATACAAGATCTGATATCCTAAAGGATTTTATCTTGGCTCTTTTGTCAAACCAATGTTTGACAACAGCCTGATGCTTAGAAAATTGCTGCAAAGCAGCATCTCTTTGCTCTTCCATGTTAAGAAAATTAAGTAATCTAACCTCGATCCTATCATCCTTGGTATAAAACTCCTGCATGAACTTAAGAACAAGTATTTTTAAATGGATTAGGAAGATTGGGTCTTGGCCATAGACTAACTTAAAAGGCGAATTTCCTAGAGCTGCTTTGATTCGAGTTCGATCTGCCCATAGGGAAAATCTCAACTGGGTGTGCCAGTCTCTAGGATTGTTTTCTAGCAATTTTCTTATCACTTCCAACAAGTTTTTATTAGTCGACTCAGCCACTCCATTTCCTTGAGGGTAGTAGCTGGATGAATACTTCAAAATAATTTTATGTTCGTATGCCCAATGAATGAATTCGGTAGAAGAAAAAGCAAGGCTATTATCACATACCAGAGCAAATGGAACTCCAAACCTAGTTGTGATGTTCTCAGTCAAAAATTTGATGACCACCTCTGTGGTGCTATTTTTGCAGGGTTGGGCCTCAGTCCAATGTGTATAGTAGTCAGTTGCAGTCAAGATGAATTTAGGTCCTGCAGAAGAATTGGGATTAATAACACCTACAAAATCTAGGGCCCATTGAGCAAACAGCCTTACCTCATATACTGGTTGCAAAGGCATTGCATGATTTCTTCCCCTGGTTGCAAAAGTTTGGCATACATGACACGTTCTGACATGTTGATGTGCATCCCAAAATACATAAGGCCAATAATAGCCTAATCTAAGAATCTAATGATCCAAAGCATCCACAGATCCATGTCCTGTTCCATGCCTTCCATGAAACTCAGAAATAGCATGCTTGGCCTCTTGCTGATCTAAACAACGCAAGTAAATCCCTTGAAAATTCCTTTTGTAGATGGATCCTCTTTTAAGCATGTAGTGAGCACTCTTCATCCTCAATTCTCTCCTCTGAGTAGCATTCATTCCTTCTAGACATTTGTTATTGAGGAGGAAGAAAATCAAGTCTGTGTACTAGGGATCCTTAGTAAATGACTGGATAGTATACTGTTGACAAGTGAATTTTTTTTCCACGTCTGTCATTGCTTTTGATAAACCCTGCCCTCGAACAAGTTTCATCGGATGAATCTCTAAGTCAAATTCTTGTAGAATTTCCATCCACTTTCCTCTTCGCTCTCCTAATTCACTTTGCATCAAGAGAGACTTTACAGCTGGATCTGGAACTATAGCCATTACTTGACTTCAAAGAATGTAATGCCTAAACTTCTTTACCACTCGTACCAATGCAAAGGCTTGTTTCTCCAATGGTGGGTATCTCACTTCTGCATTTTTAAATGGAGAGCTCATGAATGCAATAGGTCTTTCCTCTCCCTCTTCTCTTTGTTTTGTTAACACAGCTGCACATGAATGGTCAGATGCGAAAGAATAGATATAAAAAGGTTTTAAATAATCTGGGCTTGTCAAAATAGGTGCCTTAGATATTGACTATTTGATCTGCGAGAAAGCAGATTTAGCCTCATTACTCCACTCAATCTTTGCCTCTTTCTTCATCATTTCATTTCGAGGTTTGACGATCTCCACAAACCCTATTATAAACTTTCTAACAAAATTGATCCTCCCGAAGAAGGATCTCATTTCTTTCTTGTTGCCTTGCCTTGTTAGTTTCAAGATAGCCTCCACTTGATCAGGGTCTATGGATATCCCTTCTTCTGATATGATGTGACCTAGGATTTTCCCTTCAGATACTCCAAACACACACTTCTTTGGATTGAGAGAGACACCGTAGCTTATACATTTCTTGAGAACCTTTTCCAGATCAGCAACATGATCTTCTCTATTCTTGGAGAAGATGGTTAAATCATCCACATAAATAATTATACACTTACCTATCAAATCTTTAAAGGCTACATCCATTTCTCTTTGAAAGGTTGCTCCTGCATTGATAAGACCAAATGGCATCCTCGGATAGGAAAATGTGTCCCATTTGGTGGTGAAAGTTGTCTTCATTCTATCCTCATGACTGACAAGGACCTGATTGTACCCAGAATATCCATCCAAAAATGAGATCATCTGAGATCCATTAACCTTTTGTAGCACTTCATCTAGAGAAGGTAGTGGATAATTATCTTTTTTAGAGGATTTATTTAGATTCCTGAAATCAACACATAATCTGATTTCACCATTCTTTTTGCGTACAGGAACTAAATTTGCCACCCACGTAGAATGTCTAACAGGAAAGATTATCCTTGCAGATAGGAGCTTTTGCACCTCTTTCTGGATCAGGGGCTCAATTAAAGCATTGACCGGGCATTGTTTCTGACGGAAGGGCTTGGCTTCTGGCTTGAGAGGTATGGTATGTGTGATCACCAAAGTGTCAAAGGTTTTTAGATCATCATAACTCCAAGCAATGGCTGCAATGTTTTGCTCCAAAACTTTAACTATCTTGTCCTTAATTTCTTGAGGACAAGTCTTTCCTATGAGGACATTCCTTTCAGGGCCTGAATGAGTCAAATTGATAATTCATATTTCCCTCTTTCACTCTCTGTGGGCACCCTTCGATGAGCTTGTGGTTCAAAGTCAAATATTCTCTCCAAAGCTACCATCCCTTTCCGAATGCTATTACTTTTCAAATCCAATATCCCTTCTTCACTCTCCTTCTCAGGATCCCAATCTCCCTAATCTCTTTCAGATTCATTTATTATCTGCCCTTCAAAAACATCAGAACTTTCCAAAAAGGCCAATATATGTTGATCATCATCAAATACCTGAAAAATTTTGGACATTATCAGGGACTGCTGGAACTAAAATTAGTTCAACTGAAAATCTCTTTAGATTAGAATCTTGCATGGGTTCCAATGTGCTAGCAGCAACAACAAGTGCATCTGCAATTTGATTAGCTTCTCTAGGGATCAAAGTAATCCCAAAAGCATCAAAGTCTTCAATTAAGTTCCAAACTTTGTTTCTGTACGCAGCCAATCTTTTGTTATGACATGTATATTGGCTATGTACCTATTTTACAATCACTTCAGAATCCCCCATAACTGTGAGAGCAGTAACCTTATTTTTATGAGCAAACATGAGTCCATGAGCTAGTGCTTCATACTCTTCCATGTTGTTTGTGCAGCCAAACTGTAACCTGTAAGACGCAAAGTAAGTTTTCCCTTTCGGGTTGGTTAGTTCAATCCCTACTCCACTTCCTGCTTTGGATTTGGAACCATCAAATTTAAGACTCCACAATTGGTCTTTAGCTGGGAGCTCTTTCTTTTTAGGGAAACAGGGGATGACTTGGGATATGTGGTGGCTTGGACTTTTACTGGTTATCAGAAATTGACTCGGGGCCAGGCTGACTTGAAGATTTTTCTATGTTTTCAGCTTTCTTAGAAATCACTTCCTACACAACTTCTTGGGTTAAATTGCAATCCAACTCCTCTTTCATCAATGCCTTGGGCATTGGCAAAGTATCTAGGGCAGGTGTATTGAACAGGAACTGAGACACCTCAACCTCTTCTTGAATTTTAGAGCACAGAACCTGAGTCTGCTCTACTGGTGAGGAACCTTCCTCTTGAGAAAGGCTAGTCCTGGTGAGAATGGTAGCGTCCTTAACTTGAAAAGAAAACTCATTGATAGGGATTTGGGGTTTCTCTTGACATATTTGTTAAGGCTGATCTACATGACTTAAGATATATAGGCATGATTGGCATGTTAACTCTGAATGTGATTGTGATAATGAATCCTACACCAATTAGGAAGTAACAAACTACTCAAATCAATTTCTCCTCCCAATACCATCCTATCTTGTTGCAATTTCCTTATTATAACTTGTTGGTTGATGCAGATCATTGGGTTACCATGTTCTAGGGGCAATGTATCCCCAGGATTAAGTACAAAGAAAGTAAGGACTTCCTCTTGTTTGTAAACTCCTATCTCAGTCTCAAAATATGCTACTTCATTTGAAGCATCATACTCTGTAATCATATGCTTGAGTCTTGGTTCACTTTCAATCTTTATCTGCGTTGGTACCCCCTTCCAGGGTAGCCACATGTGAGATAAATACAAGGACAAATATCCCCCAATACTTTTCATTAGCTCCCAACTTAGAATCATACCATATGTCTCTGGGATGTCAGCCACTTGGATATCTATGTACATCTAGATCCTTGGATCTGATCCAACCTGTACATGCATGTTCTTTAGTTCTACAACATTGACCTCGGTTTTGTCTAACTGTATCACTTTATTATTAGTTGGGATAGGACTTAATCTTAACTTCTTACATATTGAAAAGGGCATAACATTACCCGATGCTCTAGAGTCCAATAAACAGTTATGCAAATTCTTTCCAAAAATCCTCAAACTTAAAAGAAAAGGTGGGGTACTAGTCTTATCTTTATAGATGGTTGCATTTGTCTCTTTTACTAGAGTCACTTTACCTTTTCCTTTTAAGCGGTCTGCCTCCTCTAGGGATTTCAATACCACTTCATGTTGAGTCGGGCACCACTTCATGATGTCAAAGAATGACAATGATGTCTTTTGCCTCTATAGTTCTGCAATAAAATCAAATTCTGAATCATTCCTCACTTGATATTTGGGAAAAGGAGGTGGATTACCTCTATTCTGAGAGTCAAAAGGTCCCTTTGGTGTTGGTGGATTATTATCTACATTTTGGTTAGCTGGGACCATGTTGTTTGGGGGTGCAGATGTAGTAAATGGGCCCTTATTCTAATTTCTCAGAAAATGGCCACCTTTGGACTGAAAGGCTTGGGCATCATACACATCCTCCTCTGGTTCATTATCTCCCTACATGGTAAATTGGTATTTCTCTTCAATAGTCTCATAAGTCATAGCAATACTTACTAGCCCATTATCCTGATTGGAATTTCCTACTGGAGGATGGGCATCAGCTTGTGCAATCTTTACCATTTTCTCCATTTCTGGGAAATTAACCTCAGAATGTGTTGTAGTATCATGTAGCCTACACCAATTAGTCATGAAATTAAGGTCAGCTATATTAGCAATATGTGATCTATCCTCACCTGACTGATAATTATGGGGAACTCACCCATTGTTAGGTCTAGTATTCCACTACCTATTGTTGTTGTTGGACCTATGGTTATATCCTCTATTCTGATTTTGGTAATTTTGATTAGAGGAGTTTTGATTTTGGAAGTTTCGGTTGGTGTTCCGATTCCCATTCTGATTGGAGTAATTTCCCTGGTTGTTGTAACCTCCCTGGTTCTGATAATTCTGGTTTTCGTTGTGGGGAGGGTTTTTCCTAAGCTGTGCCATGTCATTAGACATTTGAGATAGAGTCTTTTTAAGAGTTTCTAGCTCACTAGTCATTTGAACAGTTTGTTCATTCTGCACATTCTGCACTATGGATGGGGAATGAACATGCGTTGACCCTCCCACTTGTTGTTGATTTTGAAATTTTTGGGAAGAATCTTGCATGCCATTTCCGAAAAAGGGCATGGTAGGTGGGGCTTATAATTTAGATACAGGTCCATATTGGGAGTAAGACATCCCTAGGACAATGTTGTACAATGGTGGGTTAGGCATCTGATAATTGATGGGAGGAAGAGCTGCTCCTAAACCTCCTGATTACAGACTTATCTATTGTTGCAATTTGATGGCTAGATGATACACCTTAAACAAGGAGTCAATTTCATTGGCCTGATAATTTCTCTGCAAGAATAGGCCAATCAAGAGATCAATAGCTCTTAAATATGCTTGAATGGCCATATTCTCAGCTACTAAGGAAGGATCTTGCAGCCCATGAAACATCCTTTAGAATCTAGTGTTGAATAGAGGTAGTGGCTCATGATGTTCCTTTCTTATGGTGGAAAACTGGTGATACAAGATAGCAGGGTCCACGTAGACCCAAAATTGATTAATGAATGCATTTTCTAAATCTATCCAACCCAGAATAGATCCTCGGGAAAAATTTAAGTACCAGTTATACACCATGTCCCCTAAACAATAAGGAAACAATCTACATACCACGTCCTGATGAGCAACTTGAGCACGAGTACAAGCATCTTTGAATGCTTGTATATGCTCCTCAGCACTTCTTGATTTTCCATGCATGTACTTGGCACAAAACTTTTTTGGATTCTTGGGTAAATCATGGATTCCCCCTGGAATAGTCCCTAGCAGAGAGGGATTATTCACAAAATAAGCCATGGGTAGGATTGGTTGAGCAGGTGGTGGCGATATAGGCCGAATTGGTGGTGACACTGGCCTAATCGATGGTTACGATACTGGTCGAGCTAGTGGTGGTGATGTAGGTTGAACTGGAGGTGGTGTAAGTGGGTTTGGTTGAAATCCTAGTGGAGTAAGCGGTGGTGGCAATGTAGGTATCAATATTCTACGAGCATGGGGTCTAGGTATAACAGGGGTTTGGAGTTCCTCTAATGGTTCAGGATTAGTAGAGGATATGAGAATCCTCTCGTATTTCTCTGGTGAAAACGACCTAATGCGAGCCAGCTTGTTCCTTTGGCCCTCCTTCTAGCACCAGATCTGTTGATGGTGAAAATGACACAAACAAGGTTAAACAGAATATCTCTACTCTATTTCTCCTGAAAAAGAAAACATTTAGTAGCCTAACTCCCAAGGTCTTGGTAGTTGGTTCTCAACTATCAGGTGTCACTCAATTGGTCCATGCAACTGTAATATTCAAGGGGCCATTGTCGGTAATAAGGAATGCAATCAATGACTGATTCATCGAACTATTCTTAATGAAAAGGGGGTTTTAAATAAAAGAAAAAAAGATAGATTAGGGCGTACATCAGTGAAACATGAATAAAACTTATCTAATATCTGGACATATATTTTCAACAACAAATGTTCTTGCAACAGATCAAGAAAACCATAGCATGATGCAATTTATAGAATAGTCCATACTATTGCATGCATCTAAGGTGCTTAATTTAACATCACAATCACACATCATAAATATTTTAAAGATTCCAAAAGAACACACTCTCATTCGTTGCCAAGATCATAGATCAACAGACTTCCAATAATTCAATCCACAGATAATTTAATGAAATAATCCTTAAATCTGGTTTCTTCTAAGGACATCAGTGAAACATGAATAAAACTTATCTAATATCTGGACATATATTTTCAACAACGAATGTTCTTGCAACAGATCAAGAAAACCATAGCATGATGCAATTTACAGAATAGTCCATACTATTGCATGCATCTAAGGTGCTTAATTTAACATCACAATCACACATCATAAATATTTTAAAGATTCCAAAAGAACACACTCTCATTCGTTGCCAAGATCATAGATCAACAGACTTCCAATAATTCAATCCACAGATAATTTAATGAAATAATCCTTAAATCTGGTTTCTTCTAAG